>CANTFL010001182.1:0-169797 GCA_947650285.1 Hyaloperonospora brassicae | reverse complement strand
TCGAGATCGCGACATCGCCCAAGAGTGACTGCCGCGACTCAAGATCAAGATCGCAGAACCCCGTTCGTGGTGTGAAGATTTCCGCACCGGAAGCGAACGCTCAACCCCAAACCCTCAGCGAGATCGACATCTCCCAAGGCCGTTACGAAGAGCTCAAGCCAGCCCAACCGACGGGTACACAAGGTGAGCACAAGGTTATACAGCAAGGCACGGATCGGAGTACCCCCTCCGTGAGTCGGCAAGTCTGGGCAAGTGGAAGATTGACACTCACTAAAGTAATTTTGTGAGATCGACTTCACCACAGGTGTGCTAGGAGGTAGCATATGCTGGTGGAATGGGTTTGAAGGGTGTACTTGGAGGTAGTACATGCCAGAGGAACGGGCTGTTCGTATATGAGTATGGAACTGAATTACCAACTAGTTGATGGAGAGCGAGATTGATTTGGCATGGTGATACAACGATAAAAGATGTGACGAAAGATGATAATGAAATCTGATGTACTATCATTTTCGAATTCTACTAAGAATGGCGATCCAGGTAAAGCAGAATGATCTAACGATCTTGTTCAAACGAATAGCGATCTAAGCCGAGACTGATGATCTGGCGATCCAGGTCGATTGAATGGAGATATTAGTGGAGCCCATGTAACTATCGATGTGGTGAAGAGTGGGATGGGCTGAGCTCAGGCTGTCGATCCGGTTGTCTGTAGGGAAAAGTGGAGATAGGGATCGATCTGGGTGACAGATCGCGATCCGGCGACAAAATGCGGTAGAACACTCCGAGGGTACTGGCGAAGTGAGAAGACGCGTCGGGGAGGTCATGGGATGGACTTGACTGCTTGGAAAGAAGTTGATGAGTTACTGGACTGAAGCCTCTTGCTGCCCAAACGGACTTCAGTACAGGGGGCGGTTGTGGCAAAGTCATTAATTAAATTTTATGATATGGATCGGTGGCCATCTAATTGAGGCGCCACGTACTGGTGAAAAATGGCACCAAGTGATCTGGCGATCCGATGAGAGACGGAAGGTGATCCCACGGAGATCGACGGACCGATCCAACGGTCGGCCAAAGGATGGACGTGGAACGGTCTGAGACGAGGCGCAGAAAGGGGTGATTTTCTTGGAACAATCTGGGACGAGTCGCAGACATCGATGATTTCCACGGTGCAATCTGGGACGAGGGACTAGATTGAACCAGATGACCGATCTGAACTGAGAAAGGTACTTCTGAGACCAAGCGATGCGACGTGACTCTTTGACAAAGTTGCAGCATCCAGGTGATCGAAGATACACATCACCGATCTCCAATGGGAGTACTGATTTAGGTTAATTATGGACCGATCTGGAATTGCGGATGTTTGTGGGAGTCCGTGGGACCGTTTTGAGAATTGTGGATGGTCCCATTGTGCGGCTAAACCCTTGAGGATGGTATCGGACCATGTACAACGAACGGAAGAACATATAGGGCCGGATCGCACTGTGTCGATCCTCAACGATCTCGAATTGGGCATCAGATCGGTCATGTTCCCTGCTGATTATGGATATATCGATGATGGAGCTATTGGATTGTGATGTACATGCTTGTTGAAGGTCCATGAGTGATGTCGCAAAAGTTCAGACCGAAAGAGCCAGTGGAAGCCGGTCGAATGGACGTCGCAAAATGGATTTAGACACATTCGGCATTTGGATACTATTTTGGACTTTTCGGTACCAAAATTGGGTATTAGGTACCGTATTTGGAATTTGGTCCCTTTTGGTGTCTAGGTACGATATCGGGAGTATTGGCGCTATCTTTGGAGCACAGGTCACGAAATTTCGACACGTGTTCAAGGGGGCGGCCAAACTTAAAGGTGATATCGACTTGGACAGTGACCTACGGTTGGGAATAGGCTTAATGATAGGTCGGATATTAATTTGGTTGGTTAATAAACAGACTTGAACTCTACTTCTTCTGCTCACGACGCACGTTCCCCTCCCCTCTTCTCCGGGCAAGATTGATTTGGCTTCCCCGGCGGGTCAAGGCGCGCGTGTTACAAGGACACAGAAGACCGATCTTGGATTGTTGGCCAAGATCGAGAAGAGCGATCTCGGGATAATTGGCCCGGATCGATCAAGTACTCACACTCAACTCAACTGCTAGGGTAGCAGCAACATCAGGAAAAGGAAAAGGATTTTGGTTACAAGATCGCGATGCAGCTCAAGTGGTCAGAAGATCTGGACAAGGAGTTCAAGACAAGACCGAGCAAGACCGAAGCGATCTACAGGGCAGATCGGCACGTTTCATTTTGGCGAAACAAGCAACCGATCCACCCATATTGCGCACTTCCGGCAAGATCGGCCGATCCCGAGACTAGATCGGACCGATCCCAACGCAAGATCGACGCAAGACAACTATTTGCTGAGTGAAGATTTCCGCACAGCGAAGACCCCGATCCCGAAGACAAATCGAGATCGGTGTGATTCAAGATCGAGATCGCGACATCGCCCAAGAGTGACTGCCGCGACTCAAGATCAAGATCGCAGAACCCCGTTCGTGGTGTGAAGATTTCCGCACCGGAAGCGAACGCTCAACCCCAAACCCTCAGCGAGATCGACATCTCCCAAGGCCGTTACGAAGAGCTCAAGCCAGCCCAACCGACGGGTACACAAGGTGAGCACAAGGTTATACAGCAAGGCACGGATCGGAGTACCCCCTCCGTGAGTCGGCAAGTCTGGGCAAGTGGAAGATTGACACTCACTAAAGTAATTTTGTGAGATCGACTTCACCACAATCCCATATCGGTCTCTTTTTTACGGTGGTGAATGAATTCTTTTCTGTCAGGATCAACATCACTAGAATTTCCCCGCTTGATCGCCTTTGCCCCCTCCTCGATCTTCAAGTTATCAAATCGGTAAGGTTCCACAGCGTCACAGCTCATAGCCTTGGTGGCATGTATCACAGCAGGAGACAGCATAACACCAAATACTCCAGGTAAGTCATTGTAAGTCCCTGTCATAGCTGCGTCTCCAAGCTGTCGATTGTCTCGTCCTTGTAACACACAATCACGAGTTGACATCCCGCCTGACTGACGTCTGGACTCTCCATGCACCGTATCACTATCTTCAGGGTCTCCGTCTTTGGTCGCGCTATCTTCACAAACCCATCTATTCAATCCGATCGACGCTTGATTGATCTCCACCTTGACCTGCGCCGGCGATCTCGCACCCTCGTTTCCCTTCGACAATCTCACGGTCACAATCATTTCCAGTCCTTTGACCAGTTGGAAATGCTCTTCTTGCGACTCACCATCCTTGAACTCGATCCCGTCTGCCTGACTGCTGGACCGTTCTTGTAACAGATCAGCTACCTCAGACTCGGTGTCTTCAGTCGTAATCTCCCTTGTAGCGTCAATCTCTTGCTTCGTTCGGTCTTGTATCCACTCGACGCTTTTAATCTTCTTTGTAGTATCCATCGCTGAAGGTATCTTCATACACAGTCGATATCCACTTGCAGGATGATCGCCGCAGAGAAATCCGCGCCACCAGTCCAGATCAGCTATCAAATTGAGATATAATAACAGACCATTACACTCGTCTTCAACACCTTCGCGACCCTAACCCACGTGATCTTGATCCTTAATATACCTTTGACCACTAACTCGATCTTGATTGATAGAAAACTCAAACGATCCATCGGGTAAATGCGAAATCACTTCGCGATCTTGACAAGTCGAACACGGTGGTTCAACTTTGCAATCTTGACGTTTCGAACACTGTTGATCACCTTCTCGATCTCGATCTGTCAAATAGTGTGGAACACCTTCGCTATCTCGCTCGATATAACGTTGAAATGATCTATCGTGTGAAAGCGGATTTACTTCACGATCTTGACAAATCCAGTACTGCGAGTTACCTTCGGGATCTTGATCCGTAGAAACCTTGATCAGTCTCTCGATCTTGATCGATAGAACGTTAAAAAGAGTCATAGTATGAATGTGGGTCATCTTTGCGATCTCGTAATGTCGGTATTTGTGGATCACCTTTTCGGTCTCGATCTGTCGTATAGTTTGCGTCCATTTTGCAATCTCGATCTGTCGAATACTGTATTTCACCTTCGCGGTCCCGGTCCGTATAAAACCGTGGATCACCACCAGGATCTTGACAAGTAGAATACTTTTGATGAACTCTCCGATTTTAATCGATATAACATTGACACGCTTTTTCGTGTGAAGGCGGATTCACATTGCGTTCTCAATTTGTCCAACACTCTAAGTCGCCTTCTCGATCTTTATCCGTCGAGTAAGTTCGATCATTTTCTTGAAATTGACAGATAGAGCGTTGAAACAGTCTATCGGGTGAAGGCAAATTTACTGCGCAGTCTCGACCTATCGAATACTGTGTATCATCATCACGACCTTGACAAGTCCGATACTTTGGGTCATCTTTATAATCTCGATTCATTGCATAGGGTCGATCACTATCTCGATCTTGATCAATATGACGTTGAAACGATCTATCGTGTGAAGGATGAATCACTCTTTGATCTCGTTCCGTCAAAAAATGTGGATCACCTTCGCGATCTCAATCAGCTGAACTCTGAAACGATTCATCATGTGAGAGTATATCGACGACGGCATTCTCTTCTCCTGACGCAGATTTGATACTTTCTCCTCCCATTTCAGCTTTAGAAATCCGATGAGTAATTACTGCCGCTTCTTTCGTCGTTTCCACCGGATCATCTTTTGTTCGCGCTATTAATTTCATATGCTTGCCATAGTTAGCATGATTCGCTGGAGATTCGATCCATTCATTATCGGGCCACTTCCATTTTTCATCTGTAGTATTTTCATACGCTAAGGTTTGACACTCCTTATATCTGCCAGATCCATACAACACGTATCCTTGAGATCGTGGTGTTGTCTCGCCTTTCATCCACATATCGAGTGTAGTATGTGGTGGTAACACGATCTTCTGATCACCAATATTCGTCACCTGCAGATATAATAGCTTGCCAGGGCCGTATCTTACTGTTGGCACCCAATCCAGTCCTCGTGCGATCCACAACCTTGAGAACGCTTGACTAATACCGATCTTCACTTCCGTAGATTCTCCAACAGGGATCTCGATGGGTTGATCAGTAGCTTTTATCTTTTTCACCTTCGATTTATACGGTGGACGTTGTCCTGAGAAGATAATTGGATTCTCATCCAATTGTTTTCGTGAAAGGTAGTATTGTTGATCGACCGATTCTTCGTGTCCACAATACTCGAACAAGAATTCTTCCACCAGCGCCTTCCAATCAAATTTTATCGATACGTTCAGTTGAAGATATTAATATCGGGCTGGAACGGTGATCAAATCACCAAACTCCAAACATTTTTCTTCATCAGGTATTCGTTCTCGAAGAAAAGCCGACATGACCTTGTAGATCCAGCTCAAAGCCCAACCTTCGTCTCGACCTTTACCTGAAAACTCTTCCAGACATGAGATCACGGACGACCTTGGTTGTATGTCGATCTTGGCTTGCTCTTTAAAGGCTTCAATCCTGGCCTTGCCGATCATGTCCTTTGGAAACGATCCTCTCGATGGTCCCAAAGACATCCGACGAACGCTATTGGACCCATCTGATTCCATCTCGGAGTCAGATGAGGCGTAATAAGGCAATCCTGAGGGATGTTCTTGAGGTGATCCCAAGGGTATGACGATCCCGTCTCTAGGAGTGGTGGTCTTGCCCACCAGAAGTATCGTGACCTCCACGAACTCGCTTACTGCGTTCTTCAACTGTTTCAAGCTGCATCTCATCAATTCATCTGAATCGAAAGCATTAGGGCAGAATCCCGTGTCATTCAACATCTGCAAAATCAAATCAATCGCGCCGAGTTTGCTTGTCACGGGCGGCGGGATAGAGATCGGCTTACCCAGAGGGCCGATCCACTTGGGCCGTAATATCTTAATCACTGGGTCTGTCTTGAGCAGTGTCTTGAATTGGCTATAATAGCACTGCCATTTCGCACGCTCCCACATTTGAGTCACCGACTCCATCTTCGACACCGCGATCTGGGCCATCTCACGATCATATTCTTCTTTGACTACGATCTTCGATTCGATTGGTTTTCCGATTCGGTGATCTTCGCCATTCGATCCCAGCACTTTCTTCTTCTTTCGTGCCGATCCGGCTGGTTTCTTGTCCGTCTTCCTCGTGTTAATGTGTGGAGACCTGCTGACGAGGGTCTTCGATCGCGGCACATTCGTCTTCTTTCGTGCCGATCCGGCGGGGTTCTTGACCGTCTTTCTCGTGTTAGTGTCTGGTGACCTGCTGACCAGGGTTTTCGATTGCGGCATTTTCTTTTTCTTTCGTGCCGATCCGTCCAACGTCTTTCACGTATTAATTTCAGGCGTCCTGCTGACGAGGGTATTGAGTTTGGCTTTCGCCGTTTTGGTTTTCACCATTGGGTTTTCATCCAGCAGATCGCTCTTTGCAGAGCGATCTGCGGTGGCCCCCGAAAGGGCCCTAGGAGGGAATTGAGGTTTATCTTTCAGATCGATCTCTCGATCTTCCTCTTCCACTTTCATTTCATCAGAGCCCCTCCCAAAACTCTGATGATCTGAGGATCTTGTGTTTCTGCGTGTCAGCGTCGATCCCTCTGTCGCTGACACTTCAATCCCAGGTTCTTGCTTGATCTTGACATCTTCGCCAGTGGACTCACGGTGAAATCCAGAGGCCTCAGAAGATCCGGGCACGCGCACCATTGTGGTGAAGTCGATCTCACAAAATTACTTTAGTGAGTGTCAATCTTCCACTTGCCCAGACTTGCCGACTCACGGAGGGGGTACTCCGATCCGTGCCTTGCTGTATAACCTTGTGCTCACCTTGTGTACCCGTCGGTTGGGCTGGCTTGAGCTCTTCGTAACGGCCTTGGGAGATGTCGATCTCGCTGAGGGTTTGGGGTTGAGCGTTCGCTTCCGGTGCGGAAATCTTCACACCACGAACGGGGTTCTGCGATCTTGATCTTGAGTCGCGGCAGTCACTCTTGGGCGATGTCGCGATCTCGATCTTGAATCACACCGATCTCGATTTGTCTTCGGGATCGGGGTCTTCGCTGTGCGGAAATCTTCACTCAGCAAATAGTTGTCTTGCGTCGATCTTGCGTTGGGATCGGTCCGATCTAGTCTCGGGATCGGCCGATCTTGCCGGAAGTGCGCAATATGGGTGGATCGGTTGCTTGTTTCGCCAAAATGAAACGTGCCGATCTGCCCTGTAGATCGCTTCGGTCTTGCTCGGTCTTGTCTTGAACTCCTTGTCCAGATCTTCTGACCACTTGAGCTGCCTCGCGATCTTGTAACCAATGTCCTTTTCCTTTTCCTGATGTTGCTGCTACCCTAGCAGTTGAGTTGAGTGTGAGTACTTGATCGATCCGGGCCAATTATCCCGAGATCGCTCTTCTCGATCTTGGCCAACAATCCAAGATCGGTCTTCTGTGTCCTTGTAACACGCGCGCCTTGACCCGCCGGGGAAGCCAAATCAATCTTGCCCGGAGAAGAGGGGAGGGGAACGTGCGTCGTGAGCAGAAGAAGTAGAGTTCAAGTCTGTTTATTAACCAACCAAATTAATATCCGACCTATCATTAAGCCTATTCCCAACCGTAGGTCACTGTCCAAGTCGATATCACCTTTAAGCTTGACCGCCCCCTTGAACACGTGTCGAAATTTCGTGACCTGTGCTCCAAAGATAGCGCCAATACTCCCGATATCGTACCTAGACACCAAAAGGGACCAAATTCCAAATACGGTACCAAATACCCAATTTTGATACCGAAAAGTCCAAAATAGTATCCAAATGCCGAATGTGTCTAAATCCATTTTGCGACGTCCATTCGACCGGCTTCCACTGGCTCTTTCGGTCTGAACTTTTGCGACATCACTCATGGACCTTCAACGAGCATGTACATCATCATACGATAGCTCCATCATCGATATATCCATAACCAGCAGGGAACATGACCGATCTGACGTCCAATTCGAGATCGAGTAGGCTCGACACAGTGCGATCCGGCCCTATATGTCGTTTCCGTTCATTGTGTGTACTCCAATACCATTCCCAAGGGTCTATCTGCTCAATGGGACCATCCATAATTCTTACAACGGTCCCACGGACTCCCACAAACATCCACAATTCCAGATCGGTCCATAATTAACCTAAATCAGTACTTCTTTTGGGAGCCCGGTATAGAATGTCACCGATCTAATAGACTTCAACACCGTTGTCACAGAGTCACTTCGCATCGTCTGGTCCCAGATGCACCTTTCCCAGAGTAATTCTGCTTCAGATCAGCCGTTTAGTACAATCCAGTCCCTTGTCCCAGATCGCACCGTTACAATCATTCCTTGTCCCAGATCGCAGCATGGGAATCATCCCTTTTCACGCCCCGTCTCAGATCGTTCCATACCCGTCAGTCTGACGACAGTTGGATCGTATCGTCTTTCTCCGTCGGGATCGCCTCCCATCTCTCATTGGATCGCCAGGTCCCGTGGTCTAATTCTCCACCAGTAAGTGGCGCCTCAAATATGTGGTCATCGATCCTCGTAGAAAATTTGATTAGTGACTTTGCCACAACCGCCCCCTGCACTGAAGTCCATTGTACAGCAATTGACCTCAGTGCAGTCACTCATCAACTTTGCTCCAACCACTTAAGTCCATCTCATGGTCCCTCCGAAGCATCTCCCCACCTCGCCGATCTCGTCGGAAGGCTCCACCGTGTTCCTGTCTCCGGATCGCGACCCGTCACCTGGATCGCCGGATCGCGGATGGTATGCTCCCATCGTCCCTGATCGACATGCATCCCCCAGTAGTCTACATTCGGCCGGATCGCCAGTGATCGCCACGAGATCGCCAGATCGACAGCCGACCAGACCCTCGTCTCCAACCCAAGACTTACCGTCTGGATCGCAGGATCGACGTGAGTCTTTAAGTGATTCCCGTTCGGTCGGATCGCCCTCGATCATCACGGACTCACCAGATCGTCCGTTTGAACCGTCCTCACTTCCCGTACCTCCGGCGACTCTGGGTGTATTTAGATCCGACGCCCTGGCCATTAGTGAGTCTCGGACAGAGTCTGCTCCAGCTGCGGACGTTACCGGCCGCGTTCCAAGAGTTTCTGCCGACGACGTTCGTGTAACGTTGGCTACGATCTCTTATTTATGGGATCGCGAGGCCACCTTCCGCAGCCAAGCCGACACCATTCATGAGCTTCAGCATTTATACCGAGATGCGGTCGCCCGGGGGGATCGTTTGGACGAAGAAATTGATTCTCTGCATGAACTGGTCGCCCCCTTCGTCTCCTTCGTCCAGCGTCGGTACGATTGGATGCAGGGCCGCTACGTCGACGCAGTACATTCTTTAAGCGACTGTAAACGAGCTCTGCAGACACATCGCGATCAATCGGAGGAGGTTCGTCGACTACGCGCTTTGTTACGTGCCAACGAGGAGGATCAAGGCAGCTTGGAACGACAGGTGAACACTTTGAGGACTCAAATGCACTCGATCCAAGCCGAGCTTAATTCTCTCCGACGGCAGCGTGACCAGCTGACTTCCGACAGGTCTTTCCTTCACATCGATGTTCTGCACTTGAAGGAGCAATTGGCTCGATCTCAGGCGGAGATCGCAGAGGGACTGGCTTCGATCAGCGATCTCATACAACAAGTGGATGGCTTGACTCCTCTGGAGGGTCAGTTGGCACTTTCGCGGCTAGAAAACGCCAACCTCCGTCGTCAGCTTGCGGAACACCTCACGGTACACGACCAGCTACAGGTGGCGGAACACGATCGGGATCGGGCCATAGCCGAGCACCGAGCGCTGCTCGACACACTGAACAGTGCCATCTTCGGGTCCCAATCCTCTACATTGACCATTCGACCGACGCCTACGAGTGCTACTCAGGCCAGATCGCCACCCGCTTCCACTACCCAGAGATCAGGATCGCTTGCCCGTAGGTCCAGATCGAGATCGTCTGGCCCGCCTGCCAAGCGTCGGCGTGTTCAACTGAGGTCACGATCCCGAGATTCTTCTACCTCCCGTGTGGCATCCCGGCTATTGTCGTTGAACCCTTCAACACCTTCCAAGAAACTTCCCAGATCGGACCCACCCGAACTTTCATCCGATTCCTCTTCTTCTCCGCCTTCGTCCACGCCTTCTAGGGCGGGATCGGGAAGTGGGGAACTGACCGGGTCGGACTCCAGCTCGGACGATTTAACTCGTTCTGTATTGTCCCACTCGAGATCGGCCGCTCGTCGTCAACCTAGATCGGCTGCCCGATCTTCAATTCCGGACCCCTCTCCGGCTGCTCAGGTTGCTCCTGCTTCTTCCGCAGCTACTATGTTGGCTAAGACACTATCGCGGTCGCCTTCTCCAGCCGCTCCGGAGCCTCGTTATCTTTCGTACCCGTCCACTCCGGTCGCGGCTATTCCCGTAGTTGAAATTCAAGATGATGGTTACGTGGAAGATGTGGAGGCGTCGCCGACAGAGGGGACACACAGAGAGACTGGATCCGTTAGTCCGCCTCCGGGGTCCACTGCGCTTTCGGATCGCCATTTTTCCGACAGCGATAACAGCATCATCCTTCCGACGCGACCAGTGGCCAACAGAATCATTTCCTCCGTTGATTTCGACAACCTTCCGCCACTCCAGCAGCCACGGGATCGGTGGATCCCCAACTATCTGGCGCCTTCCCGACGGGTGGCGTCCGAGATCGCTCCGTGGTCAGTTTCGCGCATCGCGATGATTTGTGTGCGGACCATGACCATTGAGCTCCTGTTTCACCACTACTCCAAGCCCAGGAATTTTCTGTTCCCTTTCCACAATCATGGGAGAGCCCCGCCTACGGGGACTTGGGCTTCTGGGCTGATCTCACGGCAACACATCGAGTCTCTTTACGCTACCGCCCCTTGGGATAATATCGTGGTCCCCGTGAACCCGATATCGTTCACCATTACTGGATGGTACAGCGACATGAGCCATCGCTACCTGGAGCTCGAGTCCACTCATCGCCAAGCTCTGTGGGAGTCTACTCATGCTTTCCCGATCTCCCAGGACCAACGACGATCCGGCCGGTTCATGCAAACATTCTGGCGTCAACGAAAGCAACGCCGATCCCGTTTTGGAGCACGTTGGAAGAACTTCTTGAAGATGATACTCAACGGCATGATCGCTGGCCACTGCGATCTCGACATCTTGTTGGATCCCTTCTTCCTCCACTATCCGCGCCCACATGAAGAACGAGTTTGGTATCCAGGGTTAGGACACTCTGACGACCCCGCCGACTTGTTGGAGGCATTGGATATGGCGGACCAAGAGGATCCTTGGCGCAATCAGTTCCGTAACGCCTATTGGGATCACCCCGGATCGCAGATCCCTCGTCTACAGGACAAGTTCAAGCCTGCTCCATCATCTTAGTCTAAGATCGGTGTCCAAGCCCGATCGTCTTTCATAATCGTGTAAGTCATTCAATCATCTTCTGTTTGATACTTCATTCTTTTTAACTTCCACGGCCTCGATCCTTCTCGCTCCACATCATTCAGTAGGGTAATTTACTTGACTATCTCCATACTCACACACAAAAACACCCTCCACCAGCATATGCTACCGTCTAGCACATCTTTCAACCCTTCCATCCGCATTTACCGCCTCCCAGCATGCCTATCCAGATCGTTAAGGTTCTTCCGACTTGCCTTCGTGAGACTGCATTGCTTCAAAACGGTTTCGACTCACTCGGTTCCGTTCAAACTCTTGCAAGATCGCCCCACAACTCAGATCGGCCTCATCCACCCAACTTAAATCGGGATGTCCCTTCCACTTCACCAGAAACTGTCGGTGTACTCGCCCATAACGGGTTTTCCTACCAGATCGCACGTCCAATATTTCTTCTACTTCGTATTCTCCCTCTTCGAGATCGCTCTCCCAACTGTCTTCTGGCAGCAAAGCTTCATCAAAGTCCAAACGATCTGCTTCGTCTATCGTAAGCTGATCCTTCGGCCGTTCAGGGAACGTTTTTACCTTCTTCAGCTTCGATAAATGTACAATCGGAAATAGCCGATACGGGGTCCCAGCGATCTCCAGTTTCACAGCGTGCTCTCCACATATATCTGCAACTCGGAATGGCCCATGCCACATGTGCGCTAGCTTCTTCGCATATCCTTCTTTAACTCGATCCAGGTATAGCCAAACTTGCGTTCCCACTTCGATCTCGTGTTGTTCTACGTTTTCGTTATGGCGATCTGCCCTCTCGTGGATCGCAAGTCGTAGTTGATCATTCACCGCTGATCGAGCTCGCTGGTATTGTCTTTGAATACTATATCTCCACCGCTTTGGATCGCGATCTCTCGTCCTCGTGTTTCCCACTGATAACGTAGCTTCCAACGTTGATCGCGGGTCCCATCCATGAATCAGATAGAATGGGGTATCCCCTCGAACTCGATCTTGAGCGGTGTTGATGGCAAATGTAAGCCGCTCAGCATACTCATCCCAGTCTCGTTGGTCAACTTCAGCCACGTACATCTTGAGCGAATGCGTCAAGGTTTGCACCATTCGCTCGGCTGTTCCATTTGCTTGGGGCCTGTAAGCCATGGTAGCACGCTGTTTTTGTCCTACGATCCGGCTGAAGGCTCGAAAGAAGTCGGACATAAATCCCGGTTCTCGATCGTGCCTGATAGCCTCGCTAGCCCCGAAGCGTCGAAACACACATTCTTCATAATTTTCCGCTATTGTTTGTGCCGTCCGTGAAGAGCTAGCCTTTGCAATTACATATCCTGAGAAGAGGTCCACCCAAATGAGCAGTTCGGTGTTCCCTTTGATGGACTTGGGCAACGACGGTATATGATCCATTGCAATGATCTGGAATGGATAGGATGCGTGTAGATTCCCCGGGGATCTCCCATGAATCATCGGGCTTCCTTTTCCGGTTTCACAGTCGATGCATTCGCCCACATATCGTTGAACGCTCCGATATAGTCCTCTCCAATGGAATCGCGATCTAATCTTCTGATAGGTTCGGCCGATACCCTGGTGGCCTCCTTCTAGACTCGTATGATAGTGGTGCAAGAAGTCTTGTTGCAACGTCTCAGGGATCACCAACCGCATCAAACCATCACGATCTTCTGACTTTCTTTTCGCCGATGGGGCAGGAAAATAGCAGATCGTTCTCATCGATCTCGTACTCCGGCGCTAGCTTTGCGCATACCTTCACTGCTCCCGCGTCCAAGTTTGACACATCGCCACTTAGATACTTCTTGAGATTAACAATCCAACGCTCTTCATCTTGAGCTTGGACAATCCGTTGAATCCTAATTCGCTGCACTATCTCTTCCTGTATCACTTCAGGTTCATGACGTATCCTCTCGGCCGATCTCGTGATTGCAGTTACCCGAGCCAGCTGACCATCTTGCTTGGGCTTCAACAATTCGTCGAGACGGTTCAGTGTCATCAGATCTTGCCGATCTTCTTCAGCTACAATTGTTCTTCCTTTTTCGTTCTGCAACGCTGTGCTGGCTAGTCGATCTGCGCTCTGATTCCACTCTCGCTTCATATGTAGAAACTCGTGACTAGGCCATGACCGCAGCTTCTCCAACGCTTTGTGTCTCAGAAGCTGAAGGCCCGGTGCCTTGCAGTCGATCTCACCGCGCATCTGTCGAATCACCAAATTAGAATCTCCACACAGAATTACTCGCCCCCTGTCCAGATCGGCGAGTAACTCAAAGCACAATAGCAAGCCATTATACTCCGCTTCATTCACAGTCAAATCGTGAGCATATCTAGATTCTGCCGCCACAATCGTCCACTCGGGTAACTTCCATACCACAGCACTGTACGACCCTCCTTTCTTTTTGATCCTAGCCGATCCGTCGAAACTGGCCACCAACAACTCTTCATCCGTTTCCACCGTTGGAGGAGGCATCGATACTTTGAGTCGGCAGTCTTTTCGAGGGGAAATCGCGATCAGCATCTCTTCTACCTCTTCTCTCGGAGTGATACTTGCTGCTAGCATACCCAGAATCTCTTCTTCTCCTTTTTCGCACCTCTTCACCTCCATAGTCCAGTTCGACAACAAAGCAGCCCACCGTCCTAATCTCCCGTTGAGATCCTCGAGATTGCATCAACCACGCTAACGTAGAATGTCGGGTCAGCACAGTGATCTCTCGTGAGGCAAGCGTAGTATAGCACACATCCAAAACACGAAGTAGCGCCAGCACTACCTTCTCCACCGTTCCATAGTTAAGCTCATTGGGCTTCAACGTGCGGCTAGTAAACGTAACCGGGTGGTATACGCCCTCGTACTCCTGTATTAGGGCCGCTGAAACAGCCCACTTGCTAGCGTAGACCACGATCACGGGAGGGCGATCTGGGTCAAAATGTTTGAGCATAGGAGCGGTAGCTATCTTAGCCTTTAGCATAGTGAAAGCAACCTTGGCTTCCTGTCCATCGACCCTTCGTTCGACCATTCGTCTCCTGCTGCGAGCTGAGATCGGCCGATCTCGAAGAAATCCGATTCTCTTAGCTCATATAACACCGCGGCGTACACCGCGAAATCCTCAATGAAGCGGCGGTAATAGTTCAAACTCCCGAGAAAAGATTGCATAGCTCGTAGCGTGCTAGGGAACGGGATGTTTACCAACGACTCTAAGTTCTTGGGATGAGCCTCCAGACCATCACATCGACACTCGATGTCCTAAATAATCGACCTTACGGCACCCCCAAAAACTCTTTGTGAGACTGATAGACAAATTCCACTTATCACATGCTTCCAGCAATCGCTCTACTTTTGCGTACAGAGACTCCCATGAAGTGGCTGGTACGAGGATGTCGTCAATGTAAGATCGGCGTCCCAGTATAGAAGATCGCCGATCTGTCTCCGGTTCGCCGTCCTTGAACACGTCGATCGGGCCATCAGCGGATGATCTCTGGCCAATCTTGAGGTATCCATACAGCGCATTGTCAACCAGACGTTGATAGATCTGAGGTGCGTTCTTAAGCCCAACCGGCATTCGCAACCACTCAAACAGGCCAAACGGCGTGACAAACGCTGAGATCAGTTTTGCTCGTTCGGTCATCTCAACCACCCAGAATCCACTAGCCATATCCAGCGAACAGTACCATAAAGCTTTATCTAGGTCTTCTAATAGATCACTGATCAACGGCATGGGATAAACCATCAGGCGTGTCCGCTGATTCACTCTTCGATAATCAATGCAAAGACGAATATCCACTCCGTTCTTCTTGACGATCACCACTATCGGAGACGCCCAAGGTGAAGTGGATGGCTGAACAATCTTGGCCGCTAACAGCCCTTTGATAAGATCTGACAGCTTCTCCCGATATTTGGGTGCGACCGGGCGGACTCTTTGCGCAATTAGTGCGGCTTCATCGATATCGATATCACAATCGCTCCTCGTGCCGCTGGTGGTAGAGCGTTGCCCTTCCCCATAAGAAGGTGACGACTCTCCCATATCAGCGATCTAAGTCTTTGTTAATCTGCGGTGAGAGGAACATCCGGATCGCCGATCTGAATGTCGTCAATTGTAACTTCTTCCATAGCAGTAGACATCTCTGGAAACAACGCCAGGTGTTTCTCTATGTCTTCGGCAAACAAATCTCCACTGTCGTGATAGTAGACTGGTGCTTTTGCGGAGTCGGCTTCGTCGATCTTGGACGACTCGTCCTCTTCAGGTTCTTGTTCTCCCTCGGGCCGATCTGATCCTGATCTGTCGTCTGTAAGATTTACGTCCAACGAAAGCAGTCTGTTGTCTTGTTCTCCTTGTTCGGTCCCGTAATCCCTTCTCATCGCGATCTCGGTTTCGATCCCAGGATCGTTATCCCTTGACGATAGATTTGTTTTATCGGGTGGATTCGGTCTGGCTCCGTTGACCGTTCCTTCCTTTGCAGCCACAGTATCCGTCTTTTGCAATTCGTCGTCGCCGACTTGCTGCGTTACCATGAGGACCGCTGAATGTATGTCCTTTCGCGCATCGGACGGACGTTTCACGATGCATTTGGGAGTGGTATACGTAGGGCGATCTACCAATGGTCCGATCTGTTCATTTGGGAGTTCATTCACTCGATTTGTCGTAGCCTCATATGCCAGAGTTTGCCACTCCTTGTACTTCCCCGATCCGACCGTCACGAAACCTTGAGTTCGTGGTACCACATCGCCTCGGTCCACAAGCCTAATATAGTGTGGGTGGGCAGTATGATCTCATGGTCGCTAATGTTGGTCATCTACAGGTACTTCCTACTACCAAACCCCGAGATCACTGTAGGTACCCAGTCTGGTCCCCTGGCGACCCACAACTTCATCTTAGCCCCTCCGATCCCGATCTTCACTTCCCTTGACTCTCCGACCGGGATCACCACATGTTGGTCCTTCGCCGTTATATGTTGTATCTTCGATCCGTACGCGGGGCGACGTCCTGCGAGGTGAATGCGGATTTCTTCCGGTAGACATAGCGCACCATCCGCTAGGTCGAGCCTCACTCCGGCAGGAACTATAAAGTCCATGCCCAGAATCGCTTCTTGCCCTGCCAGATCGCCTACCCACACATTGAAATAGTATACCAGCGATCCCGCGAGGGTTATTTTAATCTTGGTACGTCCTATCGTCATGTACGGAGCTTCTCCGATCCCGATACATTCTTGTCGTTGACTTTCGTCAATGTGACAACCGACCTCACGAGCAAAGGTGGTGTCAATGATCGACACTTCAGCACCAGAATCAAATAGCAGAGTGGCTTTTACATTGTTGATCTTGCCAACAGCTTTCGCTTGTTTGAACCATTTCCCGGGCGAATAATGTTTCCAGTATCCGCGAGATTCACCGTAAGCGAGCTCGATCTCCATAGTTGGTTCAGATCGCGAGTATTCATCGATCCGCTTCAGATGGGACACGGAAGCAACACGTTTTGACTTCGAACGAGATATATTTGCTTCCATATCTGTATCCTGCTTACTCTCGCGATCCGTCTTCTTTTTCTCCACGTATGCAATAATGCAGAGCCCAGAACGCTCGGCTCGTACCAGAGTCAAACCTGGCGAGCGCCCTAGTTTAACATCATCTCGGTCTTCTCTGGCAGCATCCCCGCATGCTTGTTCGGGACATACCACTGGCGGATAATGTTGTAGAACTCCTCCATGGGACACTTCCCCGGGTCGTGCATCTCACCGCAGGCACGGCACACGAAGAAACAGTTGTCAGAGGGGTGTCCTTTACGCCCACACTTCTGGCAAGTGAGCCGTTTCCAGCAACCGAGATCTCCATGCTTGGTTGATCCGCAATGAGTACACGGCTTCGATGGCAAATTGCGATCTTGATAGTCTCGACGATTGCTCGGGTCGACCGATCTCGCGTTTGCTGTAACGTCATTAGGAGACGAACGCCGATCCGTAGTGGCAGCTACATGGACTGATCTCAATCGATCTTCCAAATCCGATCCGTAAGTGTCCGATCCTGACTCGCTGCTGACATCCTCGGTACGGATCATCCTCACCGCTCGTGCAGGCTTAGACAGCGCTGGACCCTGAGTTCCCTTCTGTCTGAACTTGGACGATCCCATCATCACTTTCCCTTGACGCGATCTCCCTTGTTGATATCCATGCAGTGTCTTTTGCATGGCCTCCGTGTCTTCTACATTCAGCAGTAGCAATTGATTGGACAGATCGGGGTCGTCCAACGTGTCAATGAAATGGTTGACATGTTCCTTGCGCGCAGCTGGCGATCCAGTCATCACTGGTATCTTCGCTTCCATTCCCATCACATTAAGCCGATACAGGTACTGCAAAGGATCTTCCTCCGATCGTTTCTTTGCGTGGTAATACTGTCGGCTCGCGGACATCCCGTGTCCCGCATATTCCACAAGAAAGCTGTTCATCAACTCCTTCCAATTGAATCTCGTCGATCTACTCAGCTGTCGGTACCAATAACGGGCGGGGCCCACCATGAGATCACCGAAAACCAGACATCTCTCTTCGTCCGGTGCTTGATTCCCGGAGGAACGCTGACTTCAATTTGCCGATCCAGGTTCGTGCTTTGTCTACCTCCCGATCCTTCCCTGAGAATTCTTTCAGTTCAGAAATCGATGAGATTCTGATCCTCTGCGTGATGTTTCCCCCTCCGGCAGTCACACCGGTCGAGGCTACGTGAGGGCGCCGTGGTTCAGGCATCCATAAATCGTCCGGGTCGTATTCCGCCTCTTGATGGATCTGCTGGTCAGTGTCCGACTTCACCGATTCCATCTCCACATCCGGCATGTCATGGCTTTCGAGCGAGGGATGGAAAAAGGCACGGCGATCTGGGTAGTGGGTCGGCTGTCGAGTCATTCGCTGAGCTGTACGTTGATCCGCCTCGTACTTCCTCGTGGCTGCATTGAAGTGCCGGCTTAGATCGCCCTCTTCTTGATCATTCAGCCTAGTACGGGTACCGGCCGATCTCTGTGGCATGTCGCTCTTGGCTTGTCCTTTAAAGGCGTCGATCTTGGCTTGGCCGATCTTGTCCTTTAAGAACATACCGCCAGACGGTCCTAACGACATTCGACGAATGCTGATGGATCCATCTGACTCGCTCTCGGAGTCGTCCGAGGCGTAGCGGGGCGATCCCACGGCGTGTTCCTGAAACGAATCAAAAGGTGTCTCGATCTTGTCTTCAGGAGCGTTGGCTTTGCCCACCAGCATTATCATGATCTCCACAAACTCGATTCGCCGCGTTCTTCAACTGTTCCAAGCTGCAACTCAGCAGTTCATCTCCATCAAAAGCGTTAGGGCAGACACCCATGTCATCCAACATCTGCAAAATCAAATTGATCTCGTCAACTTTGTTGGTCCCCGGAGGTGGGACCGAGATCGGCTTACCCAGAGGGCCGATCCACTTGGGCCGTAATATTTTGAACACTGGGTTTGTCTTGAGCAGTGTCTTGAATTGGCTATAATAGCACTGTTATTTCGCACGCTCCCACATTTGAGT
The DNA here is from genome assembly GCA_947650285.1 of Hyaloperonospora brassicae. Lineage (NCBI taxonomy): Eukaryota > Oomycota > Peronosporomycetes > Peronosporales > Peronosporaceae > Hyaloperonospora > Hyaloperonospora brassicae. Next base: position 150,821 of record CANTFL010001182.1, on the reverse strand, counting down.
CACCGACTCCATCTTCGACACCGCGATCTGGGCCATCTCACGATCATATTCTTCTTTGACTACGATCTCCGATCCGATTGGTTTTCCGATTCGGTGATCTTCGCCGTTCGATCCCAGCACTTTCTTCTTCTTTCGTGCCGATCCGGCGGGGTTCTTGACCGTCTTTCTCCTGTTAGTGTTTGGTGACCTGCTGACGAGGGTATTCGATCCCGGCGCTTTCTTCTTTTTCGTGCCGATCCGGCCAACGTCTTCCTCGTATTAATGTCAGGTAACCTGCTGACGAGGGTATTGAGTTTGGCTTTCGCCGATGTGGTTTTCACCATTGGATTTTCATCCAGCAGATCGCTCTTTGCAGAGCGATCTGCGGTGGCCCCCGAAAGGGCCCTAGGAGGTATTTGAGGTTTATCTTCCAGATCGATCTCTCGATCTTCCTCTTCCACTTTCATTTCATCAGAGCCCCTCCCAAAACTCTGATGATCTGAGGATCTTGTGTTTCTGCGTGTCTGCGTCGATCCCTCTGTCGCTGACACTTCAATCCCAGGTTCTTGCTTGATCTTGACATCTTCGCCAGTGGACTCACGGTGAAATCCAGAGGCCTCAGAAGATCCGGGCACGCGCACCATTGTGGTGAAGTCGATCTCACAAAATTACTTTAGTGAGTGTCAATCTTCCACTTGCCCAGACTTGCCGACTCACGGAGGGGGTACTCCGATCCGTGCCTTGCTGTATAACCTTGTGCTCACCTTGTGTACCCGTCGGTTGGGCTGGCTTGAGCTCTTCGTAACGGCCTTGGGAGATGTCGATCTCGCTGAGGGTTTGGGGTTGAGCGTTCGCTTCCGGTGCGGAAATCTTCACACCACGAACGGGGGTTCTGCGATCTTGATCTTGAGTCGCGGCAGTCACTCTTGGGCGATGTCGCGATCTCGATCTTGAATCACACCGATCTCGATTTGTCTTCGGGATCGGGGTCTTCGCTGTGCGGAAATCTTCACTCAGCAAATAGTTGTCTTGCGTCGATCTTGCGTTGGGATCGGTCCGATCTGGTCTCGGGATCGGCCGATCTTGCCGGAAGTGCGCAATATGGGTGGATCGGTTGCTTGTTTCGCCAAAATGAAACGTGCCGATCTGCCCTGTAGATCGCTTCGGTCTTGCTCGGTCTTGTCTTGAACTCCTTGTCCAGATCTTCTGACCACTTGAGCTGCCTCGCGATCTTGTAACCAATGTCCTTTTCCTTTTCCTGATGTTGCTGCTACCCTAGCAGTTGAGTTGAGTGTGAGTACTTGATCGATCCGGGCCAAATATCCCGAGATCGCTCTTCTCGATCTTGGCCAACAATCCAAGATCAGTCTTCTGTGTCCTTGTAACACGCGCGCCTTGACCCGCCGGGGAAGCCAAATCAATCTTGCCCGGAGAAGAGGGGAGGGGAACGTGCGTCGTGAGCAGAAGAAGTAGAGTTCAAGTCTGTTTATTAACCAACCAAATTAATATCCGACCTATCATTAAGCCTATTCCCAACCGTAGGTCACTGTCCAAGTCGATATCACCTTTAAGCTTGACCGCCCCCTTGAACACGTGTCGAAATTTCGTGACCTGTGCTCCAAAGATAGCGCCAATACTCCCGATATCGTACCTAGACACCAGAAGGGACCAAATTCCAAATACGGTACCAAATACCCAATTTTGATACCGAAAAGTCCAAAATAGTATCCAAATGCCGAATGTGTCTAAATCCATTTTGCGACGTCCATTCGACCGGCTTCCACTGGCTCTTTCGGTCTGAACTTTTGCGACATCACTCATGGACCTTCAACGAGCATGTACATCATCATACGATAGCTCCATCATCGATATATCCATAACCAGCAGGGAACATGACCGATCTGACGTCCAATTCGAGATCGAGTAGGCTCGACACAGTGCGATCCGGCCCTATATGTCGTTTCCGTTCATTGTATGTACTCCAATACCATTCCCAAGGGTCTATCTGCTCAATGGGACCATCCATAATTCTTACAACGGTCCCACGGACTCCCACAAACATCCACAATTCCAGATCGGTCCATAATTAACCTAAATCAGTACTTCTTTTGGGAGCCCGGTATAGAATGTCACCGATCTAATAGACTTCAACACCGTTGTCACAGAGTCACTTCGCATCGTCTGGTCCCAGATGCACCTTTCCCAGAGTAATTCTGCTTCAGATCAGCCGTTTAGTACAATCCAGTCCCTTGTCCCAGATCGCACCGTTACAATCATTCCTTGTCCCAGATCGCAGCATGGGAATCATCCCTTTTCACGCCCCGTCTCAGATCGTTCCATACCCGTCAGTCTGACGACAGTTGGATCGTATCGTCTTTCTCCGTCGGGATCGCCTCCCATCTCTCATTGGATCGCCAGGTCCCGTGGTCTAATTCTCCACCAGTAAGTGGCGCCTCAAATATGTGGTCATCGATCCTCGTAGAAAATTTGATTAGTGACTTTGCCACAGGATACAGTGAAGAGCATGTACAGTCCACCGTGATGACCGCAGAGACCGATACGGTGGGGATCGACCGCTATAATGCGGATCGTAATCCACTGCAGATAAGTCGTGAAGAGGAGTTGCGGCTTTATCTCTATCGATTCAAGGATGAATATGCACCAAGTTTAGCCCATATGTGGCACGGACCGTTTCGTGAGGCCAAAAAATGTGGAGATCATATCGTACGATTGGATATTGATGGTAAACCATACTGGTTGTTCTCGATGGTGCATGTTTCGAAGTTGAAGCAGGTCAAGATGTTTCAGGATCGACCAATAATCTGTTTGATGGTATACGAGATTGATAGAGTGGACTTTGATGAAGTATTGTGCTCGTACGATAGCTGGGAAGGAGGTCGAGAGGATAATAAGTTTGAGGTGAAAAGAACAGAAGACGTGTGATGTGGCCGAAAACCACGGGTTGGACGAGTACACTGTCCGGTCGGGAAGTGTTGGAAAGGCTCTAGCGATCCGACATGGATAGACGAGGCAGATGTAAATTGCGTGGATATGTCGCAAGAATGTGAACGCGATCGGGCAAGCCAGAATCGATTCGAGGTGATGCGATTAGACGTAGCTGGATCAAGGGTATAACATCGATCCGGAGGTTGGGAGTGGTTGGAGTACGCAAGGAGGTTGCATATGGCAGTAAGGCGGTAAAATCACATGCAGGGAGGCTGAATGTAGCGGAGCATATTGGTTGATAGTTGTGCTAGGAGGTAGCACACGCTGGTGGAATGGATTTGAAGGGTGTACTTGGAGGTAGTACATACCAGAGGAATGGGCTGTTTGTATATGAGCATGAAATTGAATTACCAACAAATTGATGGAGATCGAGATCAATTTGTCATGGTGATACAACGATAAAAGATGTGATGAACGATGAAAATGAAATCTGATGTATTATCATTTTCGAATTCTACTAAGACCGGCGATCCAGGTAAAGCAGAATAATCTAACAATCTTGTTCGAACAGATAGCAATCTGAGCCGAGACTGATGATCTGGCGATCCAGGTCGATTGAATGGAGATATTAGTGGAGCCCAAGTAACTATCGATCTGGTGAAACGTGGGATGGGCTAAACTCAGGCTGTCGATCTGGTAGATCTTTATAGAATAGTGGAGATACGTATGGATCGGGGAGAAAAAACGAGTTATGTTGACCCGACGGCAATGTAAGTGTGCTTAAAGACGCAGACCTTGTCGGTCATCGGTCTTGTGATCCCATAGAGATGGAAGGCGATCCGACCACATTGAGATGACCTGGGGACCCCGGCCCATCCGGCACAATAAGAATATTCTCCTCTTGATCGGAAGATCTGGGTGACAGATCGCGATCCGGAGACAGAAGCTCGGTCAAACATTTTGGGGGAACTGAAGAGGTGGGGGAACACGTAGGAGATGCCATGGAACAGACTTAGGTGCTCGTAACGAATTTAAGATTTATTAAACTGAAGCCGATTGCTGCTTAAAGGACTTCAGTACAAAGGGCGGTTGTGGTTAAGTCATGGATCAAATGCCGGAAGTGAATCGGTACCCACCCAGTTGGGGTGTCACTCACTGGTGGAAATTGATGCCTAGGGACCTGGCGATTTAATAAGGAGATGGAAAGCGATCTCAACGGGTATCGGCGATTCGATCCAACTGTCGCCAGAATGATGGATATGGAACGACCGGGGACAGAGCGATCTGGGACAAGACGACAATAGAACGATTTCCATGGAGAGATCTGGGACGAGGAATTGGGACGAAGTCATACAATTTACCTGAATGTTGGTCAAGGAGAAGGATACTTATAGCAACGGTCGTGGATATTGTGGCCAAGTCATTCTGGAAAGATGCATCTGGGAACAGGTGATGCGATGCTACATGACTCTGGGAAGAAGGTGTAACATCTTGCAGATGGGGTAATGCTCTTTACCGATCCCACAACAGGAGTACTGATTTAGATTAATTAAAGCCCGGTCTGGAAACGTGGATACTCGTGGAGGTCCAGGGATCTATGTGGAGAGTCTTGTGGACCAGATAAACCCTGAAGGGTGATATTGGAGCACGTACAATGAAGAGAAGAACATATACTGTGGAATGGTACCGTGTCCATCCTCAAAGATCTCATATTTGGGCACCAGATCGGTCATGTTCCTGTTACTATGGATATATCGATGATGGAGCTATTGTATGATGATGTACATGCTTGTTGGAGATCCATGAGTGATGTCGCAAAAGTTCAGACCAAAAGAGCCAGTGGAAGCCGGTCGAATGGACGTCGCAAAATGAATTCAGACACATTTGGCATTTGGGTACTATTCAGAGCTCTCCGATACCAAAATTGGGAATTTGATACGATATATGGGATCTGGTTCTCATTTGGTGTTTAGGTACGATATCGGGAGTATTGAACCTATCTTTAGAGTACAGGTCATGAAATTCCGACACGTGTTCAAGGGGGCGGTCGAGCTTAAAGATGATATCGGTTTAAAGAGTGACCTACAGTTTGGAATAGGCTTAAAGATGGGTTGGCTATTAATTTGGTTGGATAATAAAACAGTTACCGTTTTTACATATAAAGCACGTCGCAAACTTCTCTTCCGGGCAGGATATTTGGCCTCCCGTCGATCAAGAGACGTCGCACGCGCCGTGTTTCGTGTACTCACCTTGGATTGTTTGGCCAAGGTGGGGTTAAGGTAACTCAGCTCAACTCAAACTGCTAGGGTAGCAGCAAACAACGGTAAAGGAAAAGGATTTTATTTACAAGATCTCGAGGCGGCTCAAGTGGTCAGAAGATCTGGACAAGACGTTCAAGACAAGACCGAGCAAGATCGAAGCGATCCACATGGCAGATCGGCACGTTTTATTTTGGCGAAACAAGCAACCGATCTGCCCATATTGCGCACTTCTGACAAGATCGGCCGATCCCGAGACCAGATCGGACCGATCCCAACGCAAGATCGACGCAAGATTACCATTTGCTTAGTAAAGATTTCCGCACAGCGAAGACCCCGATCCCGAAGACAAATCGAGATCGGTGTGATTCAAGATCGAGATCGCGACGCTTCCAGATAGAGATCGCCGTGACTCAAGATCAAGATCGCAGAACCCCGTTCGTGGTGTGAAGATTTCCGCACCGGAAGCGACCGCTCAACTTCAAACCCTCAGCGAGATCGACATCGCCCAAGGCCGTTACGAAGAGCTCAAGCCAGCCCAATCGACGGGTACACAAGGTGAGCACAAGGCTATACAACAAGGCTCGGATCGGAGTACCCCCTCCGTGAGTCGGCAAGTTTAGGAAAGCGAAAGATCGACCCTCACTCAAGCAATTTTGTGAGATCGACTTCTTCACAAATCGATTAAATTGAAATATTTCAATTATGATATCATTTTTATCAGGCCACGACTAAGGGCCGCTACACATTTGCTAGGGGCAAACTCCACTTTTGCTAGGGCACACTCCAGTTTTGCTACATGCACACTTGCACTCCTATATTGGTAAAAATGATCTTCCTTTTAATCTGCAGAATATTCTGCGTGTTAGGTACAGCAAAATTATATGTAATAGCAACTAACCAAATTGCTAAACAATCTTGGCCTAGGGCTCTGGAATTAAGGAGGAGAATTTCATTTACTGCAAAAGAAAAATATCCTGTCTTTAAGACCTGACTTGGCCGCTCAAATGCGTTCATGTCCGTGATACTTTCAAAACACGACATAATACATCGGATAATATTACGCACCAGCTGGACTCGTACAATGTTGCACAATCGCCTAAGATAGGGACAACCGTCTTTTAAAAAAACTTCAACTCCCACCTGCCGCTCTCATTAGTACCAGCTTTTCTTCCATAAGAAAAATGGAAACAAAATATGACGAATTGCGGCTGCTTAAGGGAATATTATCGTCGTCGCCTGACCACAAAAAACGAGGCGGGTCTGCAACAGGTCTACTACATTTTAAATCTTTTCGAGACGTAAAGAACAGTCATAATATTACCGACGATGGAGCATCGACAAAATTCTAGCATATTGGTAGAACTACTTATGCGTTATTATTTTCTGCGTCTCTTCACCTTAAATGTTCTACCCGGGGTGAGACATTTAACGGTATGACCGATACGTACCTCTTCATAGACTGTAGCTTAAGACTCACAAATAAGTCACGCAGCACGTGTTTGTCTGTGCCTGGATCGGCAAAAAAAGGGGGAACGATTTGTTGCCACAACCGATGGTCAGGTTACTCGGCATCGTACCATCGGATGCGATACCGTATTCAAGACAGTAGAGATCCCATCAGGCCATTCCCCATTGAATACCGCCATGGCCACGATGTATTTATAATGTCGCGTACATGAGTGGATCTGCCGTATTAGAGGAGAAGATAGGGAGTATTAGTAAGTGATTACGTGTTGACATGACATTCTTCCACAAAAAATTTGATGTAATTTATATGATTATTGGCAGGCGGGTGTGCATGTGGCAAATATGAAATGTGCCCCTAGCAAAAGTGGTGTCTGCCCCTAGTCGTGGATGTTTAATATTTATGCACAATATTGCCCCTATTACGTTCCTTATTGAAATACGAAATGGTATTTATATGAACGGGTATATCTGGCTATATCATAATATCAGAAATGCATTGTGAGATAAAATGTTTATAATATTATAATAGCTATTACTTTCGTTGACAACGTGAACACTGCCACAGTAGCAAGTGTGTGAGATCAACTTAACTACAGCTATGTGTTGTATGTTTAACGCATCTTTATCCACAGGTAGTATGTTGATTTAATGATAAACGGTACGAAATGGCTGTACCAGCCTTGAGTCTATGGTACAAATCCGTAAGGTTCTACAGGGTATGAAATTAAGAAAATGGGTTCATACTGATTCAGATGCACATGCACTGTCCTGCGAGGCAAGAAACTCCCCCCACTTTGGGTAAATTTAGCTGTTATAGAACGCGAGGCAAGTTTATACATACAAATCGACAAAGGGTAATGAGCAGCATTTTAACTATTAGTAATACGCAATGTTGCGATATAATAAAATTAAAAAAAAGAATTTAGCGGTATTAGTATAGCATCATCGATTTTTTTTAATGAACAACATGAATCTATCACTTTTCACTTTGCTACCCGCAGTGCTTAACCTCTTCACAAGTAGTGCGCGTGCCTGATTTCGAACCTGTAATAAAGCATATTGTCACCGGCTAATATGTCAATATATGGCAATAAGTTAGGACTAAGTGTTGGTTATCTAGGAAATTGGTGTAAAATGCGTAAGCAAAATGGTCCTTAAGCGGTCATGAGTAGAAATATAATAAGTAATAATAGAATGCGAAAGAGGAATAATATACATCGATAGAAAAGACGAACACTTTTTCCATCAAGCGTCTTTTAAAAGCCACTATGGATCTTGTACAACAAAGCGATCTGTCAGACAAAAAAACAGGCACAATTCAAACCTCTAGTCTTTTCGTCAATCACCATATATCACGACAAGAATATGGCCACTAAATTTGCCAGATCAGTACAGCAGTGGACAAAAGTGTAGGGATTGCACGACGAAAAATACGAAATCGGGAACAAAAAAGCTTCTCAGTTCCTAGATTGCGATAAAAATATATTCTTTGAGTGCCGATATCACAAGGTTGGATGTCGAGCGCGAGATGTTTGAAGATGACTGCGCCAAAAAGATTGTAAGCCGATTATAAGATGATTGCGCTAAAGATTGATCGCGAGCTGATTTTAAATAATTGCGCTGAAGTTCGAGAACGCACCGAAACTATGAGACCGCAACTTAATAGGAGTTGCTTCAACAAGCTTAATATAGCTATAAGAACGTACCTATAATGTAGGAACATGTTGCAACATGTAAACGTGTCGATGAAAGAACACATGTCATGTTTGACAAATTGTTATCCACATCGCATTGTGAAAATGATTCGGGTCTGCTTTATAGCACTTGTTGTGTTAGTAAGTGTCTAATAATTAATGGAACATAAAAATGTATTTTAATCACGAAAATAACAAAATGCCCCAGATCTTTGAAAAAAAAATCTATACCCAAATAATTAAAAAAGGCCATTGATAATCAGGAAAAAAAACCAGTACCTAGTCTAGTCGTTTTAATGTAGTTTACATAGAAATACACGTCTACAATCATTTATACGGCCGTGACCAAATCCCGCCTTGTTTAAGAAGCCGCGGGCGTGCTGCACTTTCATCCACCAATTATGGGCGTGCCGCGCTTAACGCTACCAGTTGCGGGCTTGTCGCTCTTGCATCTACCAATTGGAAGCGCAGGCACGAGATATAAGTACGTCAACGCGTCTTTGTAAAATTGGTTGCGGCCCTAAATACAGTCAGTCGGTGCTAATAGTATTAATGTTAAAGTTTTTTCTTTTTATACTGTTGTTTAGTTGCTACTGGTGATGCTGTTGCAACTATTGTAGATGCTGCTATTGAATTACCGCTGTGACTGCTGTTGGGGTTGATCTGTAGAAAATGCTTCTCCTAATACTACTGATGTTGATATTGCTGTTGTTGTTGTAGGTGCTGATGTTGCTATCATTATTGTTTACTTGTGGGATTGCATTGCCTTCCTGCTTATTAGTTTTGGTCCTTGAAATTACATAATCATATTAATTTATCCAAGTAATATATTCTTTATCAAAAGCTCTATTGTGTGGCTTCAATGTCTGCAGACCTAATCGGATGATGGCTATTTTCAGGGAGGAAACGTGCGATGATGCCTTAAGCGAATGCGTCAAACTAGGACGTGGGCATTTTTTATTTTCGTAATTATCTAGGACATTTGTTTTATATCTGGTGCATTTTTTTGTTTAATAATTATCAAAAAAATTGTTTTTCGTGATTAAAATGTTGAATTGTTGTATGTTCCTACACCTTAATAAACTAGGACAAATTTAAAAAATATCGGGGGCGTTTTTTTGTTTCTCAATTATCTCGGACATTGTTTTCTGTGATTAAGTGTAGAATTCTTATATGTTCCTGTAATTTAATAAGATGATGTGTCGTGAATCAATTATTATTTGTAAACAGACTGAGGTGAAAATATATATATTTTTCAGCGCATTTCAATATTTTTATGTATAATCCGCAACCTGATTTTAAATAAAGTCAACAAGATTGGTGAGAAAGATTAAATCATGCAATAAATGGCCTAATACCTTGGAAGGTGTACATAAGAAATTAATCGTGAACAGTCTGAAAACGATATATACGATAGATACAGAGGGATGTTTGATATATAAGTACACTCTTGATGATAATGTGATTCCTTTCAGTACCGTTAATTTCCATACTTGCAACTTGCAGGCAAAAACCTGACCATTTAGACCCGTGACTACCTAGTAAGTACTCAATAGCTTTATATCATGCGGTGTTTACGATACCTAAAAATTTACGACCAGTGATCCGTGGTGTATATAATTGATGGTATAGAAGTAGATAACGTGATATTAGGGCAAGATATGTGTTCATAGATGATCGTGAATTATATATGAAGAAGGAAGATGTAAAGTGGGATCTTTGCTTATATTTGATAAGTCATTAAGTATTACAATTTTACATTTAGTGGAGCTGTGTTATAAGTCTGCATTCAATAGTAAAATTTTGTCTACTCCTGATGATTTTAAATAAATCGTTACAAATTCCACCCGAAGTACGCCTATTAATTCATTGTCAGGTCGCGAGAACACCATTAATGAAAAGAAGTTTTACCATCTAGTCCAAATGAATCCTTTCATTTTTTCCCCGAATATGCCATTTGCCAATCAGGTATAAATTTACCTATACGCACCCGTAAGAGTGCTACATGCTCTTCAGACGGGTACAAGAGCTAATAAAGGTTTTATACACAAAATGCAGTACCTTCTCAGGTGGTCTATATTGCAGGCGAACGTAGAAAGTCGAGTTTTTACGGCATATTCATTGCATTACGTAGTGTACCGCAATTTAGTCTGATATTTGTCGACTTGATGCAATTACTCTGCTTGCTCGGGTCATAAAGTGAAAAGATTTCTTCTAAATGTTTGGTATAGCGAGAGACCTGATAAAAGGCAGTATGGATCAACTAAGATGTCAGTAGATGTGTTTGTCGATATTATGATTATCTGGCGATCAAGACCTTGCGTAGTATGAGTATAAGGTCGCGTTGCCGTATGACGCGCCCCGAACTCACAACTCATAATTGTCACTATTGGCCTACGCCGAATATAAAATAGGCTTGTATGAATCAATCTTCTGCCCGGATGTCTATAAAGCATAATGAAGATCAATTCTTAAGGGTGGATCGACAGAGTCAAGAATGAGGTATTGAATGAGGAGCTCGAGACAGAGGTACACCCATTCCCGATGTTGCATTGGACAGATTGAGTGATAGAAAGCTTAGTGACATACCTAAACAATTTGATACCGCGGAAACGTTTTTGGAGAAGTAGAAGACGAAGTGGCGAATGTATCGAGAGATGAATCGTCGTTTGTACGGACATAGGCCCTTTTAATCTCATACCGAAAGTTTCGACATGCCAGATGTGGAAATGGAATCGGCTTGTCATAACTATCCTACCAAAAAGAATACTACCAGCATGATCCTTGGTCCGTATAGCCGAACAGTTTACGAGAAACTTTGCCTGTTTCTGCTACAGGTAACGGTGTCACCGCTTTAAGGATCAGATTTTCGTCATCATACTAGTTAGATAATTCTTAGGCAAGATTTAACTGGAGATCGGGTGCGGAGCTGTATCGGCAAAGTCAATCTAGCGTTTCTCCTATACTAGATATCAAATAATACGAAGTGTTATATTCTTAAGTGATTTAATAATAGGCCCATCTCGATCCTACATATAAGAATCAGGCGGATCGACGCGGTTTACGTGAAAAATCAAATGGTAGATTCTTAGTCTTAAATATTGGGTTGACGCGTCAATAAGCCGGTAGGAATTAAGTGGTAATTCAATTTGTGGCAGAATTATAGTTCGTGCTCCGGCCAAACCCTACCTGATAAATGATTAGTGTAGACGGTCACATACGTCTCATTACGTCTGTCGTCCTGGTGGGGACAGTCGATTTATCCAACTTTGTTTTTTCAGGTAAAACATAGATGGATGTGTACAGTTAGTGTTTCACTCCGTCTACGATCACATCTGTCAAAAGGACTTTATATTCGGCGTGATCAGGTAATATATTGCGGTCGATTATATAAGTGTACATTACATAACGCTAACCGCGGCTAGCAATATGCGATCAAGGTTGCAATTGAGATCAAGGTTACAATCTCGATCAGGGACGAGACCTCGATCAATTATATCCTTTTTTTCAACCGCGATCCGAGTTAGGCAATTGGAAGAATTTATTGTAAGCCACGTCATGCACGAAGACGATAAAAAAGGTAGACGACACACGACAGTAAAACCGAGGTATTTGTAAGCAAAGTGGAATTACAATTAAAAGGTTAAGCATTGGAAGTTATTATTTTAATTTATATTACACGTGTCGAAATTATCTTCCAAGTTAAATTACTTGCCACAATAGGTCAAAAAATCACATATATCAAATAAAAATATAATACCTGGATATTTTGGCAGGGGCTTTAGCACTTTTAAACATTGAGTGCGATCGGACACATAAACACTGTTAAGGGTAAGCTGTTAAATCGCGAGACGGCTCAGAGGATCATACTTCAAGAGGATCAACTTTATAATTGGACAAGGGGATCTCGTTGAGATCAGCTTGAGTCATGTCCAGCATCCTACTTTTATACGCGTAGAAGTATGAGGATGTTCCTACGATGATCATCCCATCTTTATTGCGGTCAAGTCTTCTTTCTACACGCGTTCACTTAGGAAAGTGCATCTTGATTAACCGGCGCATGCACATGGTGAGGAAGGAAACGAGCATTGACACGAATTACCCCCATAGATAGTCGGTCGTCTGGGCGCCAGTTCAAAGTAAATATCATTAGAATATTGTGATTGCCTCTGTATGACACGATAGTACAAACACGCAAAGAAACGACCATACAAATCCTTCCCAAATATTTGTACTGTCCTAATGTGACTGGATATCAAGCGAAGATATTATTAAAGACTGGATTGCCTGCCACAAGCGAGGAGCACTTCGATCATACAATTTACACTTTACCTGATCACGAGTTTGCCAAACAATCGTACTATTAAGTGTGAAAGATGAGGAAGCAATAAAAGCACGACTGCGCCAATACTGACGTGAGAGGTTGCGTTAATGGAAGGCAATAACAGGATTGCATGAGTATCATCAAAAAGAACGTGTAGTTCTAGTAGCTTATCAATTTTTCCGAATCAAGCGCGATCTGTGCTAATGACCAGCAGCAATGAATCGAAAATTGAATACAATGGGATACAACAATAGAGACTTTTGTGGTCTTTCCATGTATCCACTGCCTCAGATCGGTCAAAGAAAACGAGTTATCCCTCGGATCGCATCAGACCAACAAATGTTGATCATCTTAAAGTCGCCCGACACAAGGTACATAATAAAGCCATACCAAGATTGCGTGTATATAGGCATGTCGACATTAAATGTTGATAGCGGCAAATGCGCTGAATGTGCAATTGCAAAGGGCATCCTGAAAACAACTATTTTTTGGATGTCGCGTCTGTGGTGAGATACACGATTCAGGATAATGTCTGATGTAGAGGCTTTACAACATGTTTCGCCAGTATTACGTTATGAAAAGAGTGTGGAACGTTGATAGATAAGTACAAGAAGAGATTAAGCTAGAACGACCACCAAGTCAGAAGCTGGAACACGCCGAGCGTCTTAGGCTCTTCATATTTCTTTTGTGGAAAAACAAAGATCATCTTTAGGGTAAGGAGCAAAGATATAAGTAAATTTTGTTACATATTGTAAAGCCACAACAAATTTCTACCGTCTCTAGCATTAAGAGAATCCACAAATATTTGCGGTTTAAATCAACAGCGGCGATCGAATTTATTTCTATTGTGTCTTGCATAAAATGAGATATCCCGCACTAGAAAGACCAATTACGACGGCGAAAGATAATATATGATAATTCTTTCTACCCGTAGAATATTTTTTCGATTCTTAATCGCTCAGATTCCTGTGGTCGGCAAATTATCGATCTTTGGAATAATCTATACCGTTTTCTTCACTCTTGTTTCACTTCGTCTATTGTCTGCGATCAAATTAAGGCCATGTCGGTGCCGCGGCCATTTATTCGAATTTCTGTGGACAAGCTGTCCACCGGCAGGATCGATTATATAGTTTCCCGGTTTCAACGACCGCGTCAAACCGAATATATTACTCCTATCGGTAGGCGAGAGTTGTGGGCAAGACAAATTAATGATAAGTGGCCCTACACTTGAACTTGGTTACATCATCATTGACACCATACTTTGTCTGTAATATTGGTTGCGACTTCGATAAGTTCCTAACAAAACAAACTTTAAAAAAGTGTGAGTTTCGTAAGGGGGTCTTTACGATGTAAACAGCCTTTCCTGTTGGGTGTGGTATAAATGATGATTTCTATTATTTTGAATTTTCGCAAATATAAAGCAGTTGATTCATAAGCCGGGCGCTTTAAGCCATGGATGCTACTAATATATGTTCTTGCTAGGGATTATTCCGATTCTTAGGCAAACGTGTCGTGTAAGATTCTTTCGTAAAAATTCGGACTCGTCGTAGCTATAATGAACGTGTTGCATTATGTGGGGGACTTAGCTTCGGGATGGATAAAAATCTAGTGAACCTAAAATTTAAGGCCGCATTATCAGTCGCACTAATTTTACCACAACAGGACTCGTGATCGAAATAACCGTAGCAATCTCCTTTTATATCTAGATTGAGCATATCCGATGTATTGGCTATTCCATAAATCGCCAGCATTATAAGTCCGTCTTTAAAGCCTTAAACTGATCCTAAGAAACAATTTACATACTTTCATTTCGCCGCAACACCGCTAATTTAGAATTGTGCATAATATAGGCTAGAGCTTACACTGAATAATAGGTAGTGTGGTGAAGTCGATCTCACAAAATTACTTTAGTGAGAGTCAATCTTCCACTTGCCCAGACTTGCCGACTCACGGAGGGGGTACTCCGATCCGTGCCTTGCTGTATAACCTTATGCTCACCTTGTGTACCCGTCGGTTGGGCTGGCTTGAGCTCTTCGTAATGGCCTTGGGCGATGTCGATCTCGCTGAGGGTTTGGGGTTGAGCGTTCGCTTCCGGTGCGGAAATCTTCACACCACGAACGGGGTTCTGCGATCTTGATCTTGAGTCGCGGCAGTCACTCTTGGGCGATGTCGCGATCTCGATCTTGAATCACACCGATCTCGATTTGTCTTCGGGATCGGGGTCTTCGCTGTGCGGAAATCTTCACTCAGCAAATAGTTGTCTTGCGTCGATCTTGCGTTGGGATCGGTCCGATCTGGTCTTGGGATCGGCCGATCTTGCCGGAAGTGCGCAATATGGGTGGATCGGTTGCTTGTTTCGCCAAAATGAAACGTGCCGATCTGCCCTGTGGATCGCTTCGGTCTTGCTCGGTCTTGTCTTGAACTCCTTGTCCAGATCTTCTGACCACTTGAGCTGCCTCGCGATCTTGTAACCAATGTCCTTTTCCTTTTCCTGATGTTGCTGCTACCCTAGCAGTTGAGTTGAGTGTGAGTACTTGATCGATCCGGGCCAAATATCCCGAGATCGCTCTTCTCGATCTTGGCCAACAATCCAAGATCAGTCTTCTGTGTCCTTGTAACACGCGCGCCTTGACCCGCCGGGGAAGCCAAATCAATCTTGCCCGGAGAAGAGGGGAGGGGAACGTGCGTCGTGAGCAGAAGAAGTAGAGTTCAAGTCTGTTTATTAACCAACCAAATTAATATCCGACCTATCATTAAGCCTATTCCCAACCGTAGGTCACTGTCCAAGTCGATATCACCTTTAAGCTTGACCGCCCCCTTGAACACGTGTCGAAATTTCGTGACCTGTGCTCCAAAGATAGCGCCAATACTCCCGATATCGTACCTAGACACCAGAAGGGACCAAATTCCAAATACGGTACCAAATACCCAATTTTGATACCGAAAAGTCCAAAATAGTATCCAAATGCCGAATGTGTCTAAATCCATTTTGCGACGTCCATTCGACCGGCTTCCACTGGCTCTTTCGGTCTGAACTTTTGGGACATCACTCATGGACCTTCAACGAGCATGTACATTATCATACGATAGCTCCATCATCGATATATCCATAACCAGCAGGGAACATGACCGATCTGACGTCCAATTCGAGATCGAGTAGGCTCGACACAGTGCGATCCGGCCCTATATGTTCTTCCGTTCGTTGTGTGTACTCCAATACCATCCCCAAGGGTCTATCTGCTCAATGGGACCATCCATAGTTCTTACAACGGTCCCACGGACTCCCACAAACATCCACAATTCCAGATCGGTCCATAATTAACCTAAATCAGTACTTCTTTTGGGAGCCCGGTATAGAATTTCACCGATCTAATAGACTTCAACACCGTTGTCACAGAGTCACTTCGCATCGTCTGGTCCCAGATGCACCTTTCCCAGAGTAATTCTGCTTCAGATCAGCCGTTTAGTACAATCCAGTCCCTTGTCCCAGATCGCACCGTTACAATCATTCCTTGTCCCAGATCGCAGCATGGGAATCATCCCTTTTCACGCCCCGTCTCAGATCGTTCCATACCCGTCAGTCTGACGACAGTTGGATCGTATCGTCTTTCTCCGTCGGGATCGCCTCCCATCTCTCATTGGATCGCCAGGTCCCGTGGTCTAATTCTCCACCAGTAAGTGGCGCCTCAAATATGTGGTCATCGATCCTCGTAGAAAATTTGATTAGTGACTTTGCCACAACCGCCCCCTGCACTGAAGTCCATTGTACAGCAATTGACCTCAGTGCAGTCACTCATCAACTTTGCTCCAACCACTTAAGTCCATCTCATGGTCCCTCCGAAGCATCTCCCCACCTCGCCGATCTCGTCGGAAGGCTCCACCGTGTTCCTGTCTCCGGATCGCGACCCGTCACCTGGATCGCCGGATCGCGGATGGTATGCTCCCATCGTCCCTGATCGACATGCATCCCCCAGTAGTCTACATTCGGCCGGATCGCCAGTGATCGCCACGAGATCGCCAGATCGACAGCCGACCAGACCCTCGTCTCCAACCCAAGACTTACCGTCTGGATCGCAGGATCGACGTGAGTCTTTAAGTGATTCCCGTTCGGTCGGACCGCCCTCGATCATCACGGACTCACCAGATCGTCCGTTTGAACCGTCCTCACTTCCCGTACCTCCGGCGACTCTGGGTGTATTTAGATCCGACGCCCTGGCCATTAGTGAGTCTCGGACAGAGTCTGCTCCAGCTGCGGACATTACCGGCCGCGTTCCAAGAGTTTCTGCCGACGACGTTCGTGTAACGTTGGCTACGATCTCTTATTTATGGGATCGCGAGGCCACCTTCCGCAGCCAAGCCGACACCATTCATGAGCTTCAGCATTTATACCGAGATGCGGTCGCCCATGGGGATCGTTTGGACGAAGAAATTGATTCTCTGCATGAACTGGTCGCCCCCTTCGTCTCCTTCGTCCAGCGTCGGTACGATTGGATGCAGGGCCGCTACGTCGACGCAGTACATTCTTTAAGCGACTGTAAACGAGCTCTGCAGACACATCGCGATCAATCGGAGGAGGTTCGTCGACTACGCGCTTTGTTACGTGCCAACGAGGAGGATCAAGGCAACTTGGAACGACAGGTGAACGCTTTGAGGACTCAAATGCACTCGATCCAAGCCGAGCTTAATTCTCTCCGACGGCAGCGTGACCAGCTGACTTCCGACAGGTCTTTCCTTCACATCGATGTTCTGCACTTGAAGGAGCAATTGGCTCGATCTCAGGCGGAGATCGCAGAGGGACTGGCTTCGATCAGCGATCTCATACAACAAGTGGATGGCTTGACTCCTCTGGAGGGTCAGGTGGCACTTTCGCGGCTAGAAAACGCCAACCTCCGTCGTCAGCTTGCGGAACACCTCACGGTACACGACCAGCTACAGGTGGCGGAACACGATCGGGATCGGGCCATAGCCAAGCACCGAGCGCTGCTCGACACACTGAACAGTGCCATCCTCGGGTCCCAATCCTCTACATTGACCGTTCGACCGACGCCTACGAGTGCTACTCAGGCCAGATCACCACCCGCTTCCACTACCCAGAGATCAGGATCGCTTGCCCGTAGGTCCAGATCGAGATCGTCTGGCCCGCCTGCCAAGCGTCGGCGTGTTCAACTAAGGTCACGATCCCGAGATTCTTCTACCTCCCGTGTGGCCTCCCGGCTATTGTCGTTGAGCCCTTCAACACCTTCCAAGAAACTTCCCAGATCGGACCCAACCGAACTTTCATCAGATTCCTCTTCTTCTCCGCCTTCATCCACGACTTCTGGGGCGGGATCGGGAAGTGGGGAACTGACCGGGTCGGACTCCAGCTCGGACGATTTAACTCGTTCTGTATTGTCCCACTCGAGATCGGCCGCTCGTCGTCAACCTAGATCGGCTGCCCGATCTTCAATTCCGGACCCCTCTCCGGCTGCTCAGGTTGCTCCTGCTTCTTCCGCAGCTACTATGTTGGCTAAGACACTATCGCGGTCGCCTTCTCCAGCCGCTCCGGAGCCTCGTTATCTTTCGTACCCGTCCACTCCGGTCGCGGCTATTCCCAAAGTTGAAATTCAAGATGATGGTTACGTGGAAGATGTGGAGGCGTCGCCGACAGAGGGGACACACAGAGAGACTGGATCCGTTAGTCCGCCTCCGGGGTCCACTGCGCTTTCGGATCGCCATTTGTCCGACAGCGATAACAGCATCATCCTTCCGACGCGACCAGTGGCCAACAGAATCATTTCCTCCGTTGATTTCGACAACCTTCCGCCACTCCAGCAGCCACGGGATCGGTGGATCCCCAACTATCTGGCGCCTTCCCGACGGGTGGCGTCCGAGATCGCTCCGTGGTCAGTTTCGCGCATCGCGATGATTTGTGTGCGGACCATGACCATTGAGCTCCTGTTTCACCACTACTCCAAGCCCAGGAATTTTCTGTTCCCCTTCCACAGTCATGGGCGAGCTCCTCCGACGGGGACTTGGGCCTCTGGGCTGATCTCACGTCAACACATCGAGTCTCTTTACGCTACCGCCCCTTGGGATAATATCGTGGTCCCCGTGAACCCGATATCGTTCACCATGACTGGATGGTACAGCGACATGAGCCATCGCTACCTGGAGCTCGAGTCCACTCATCGCCAAGCTCTGTGGGAGTCTACTCATGCTTTCCCGATCTCCCAGGCCCAACGACGATCCGGCCGGTTCATGCAAACATTCTGGCGTCAACGAAAGCAACGCCGATCCCGTTTTGGAGCACGTTGGAAGAACTTCTTGAAGATGATACTCCACGGCATGATCGCTGGCCACTGCGATCTCGACATCTTGCTGGATCCCTTCTTCCTCCACTATCCGCGCCCACATGAAGAACGAGTTTGGTATCCAGGGTTAGGACACTCTAACGACCCCGCCGACTTGTTGGAGGCATTGGATATGGCGGACCAAGAGGATCCTTGGCGCAATCAGTTCCGTAACGCCTATTGGGATCACCCCGGATCGCAGATCCCTCGTCTACAGGACAAGTTCAAGCCTTCTCCATCATCTTAGTCTAAGATCGGTGCCCAAGCCCGATCGTCTTTCATACTCGTGTAAGTCATTCAATCATCTTCTGTTTGATACTTCATTCTTTGTAACTTCCACGACCTCGATCCTTCTCGCTCCACATCATTCAGTAGGGTAATTCACTTGACTATCTCCATATTCACACACAAAAACACCCTCCACCAGCATATGCTACCGTCTAGCACATCTTTCAACCCTTCCATCCGCCTTTACCGCCTCCCAGAATATCCAGATCGTTAAGGTTCGTCCGACTTGCCTTCGTGAGACTGCATTGCTTCAAAACGGTTTCGACTCACTCGGTTCCGTTCAAACTCTTGCAAGATCGCTCCACAACTCAGATCGGCCTCATCCACCCAACTTAAATCGGGATGTCCCTTCCACTTCACCAGAAACTGCCGGTGTACTCGCCCATAACGGGTTTTCCTACCAGATCGCACGTCCAATATTTCTTCTACTTCGTATTCTCCCTCTTCGAGATCGCTCTCCCAACTGTCTTCTGGCAGCAAAGCTTCATCAAAGCCCAAACGATCTGCTTCGTCTACCTCCCGATCCTTCCCTGAGAATTCTTTCAGTTCAGAAATCGATGAGATTCTGATCCTCTGCGTGATGTTTCCCCCTCCGGCAGTCACACCGGTCGAGGCTACGTGAGGGCGCCGTGGTTCAGGCATCCATAAATCGTCCGGGTCGTATTCCGCCTCTTGATGGATCTGCTGGTAAGTGTCCGACTTCACCGATTCCATCTCCACATCCGGCATGTCATGGCTTTCGAGCGAGGGATGGAAATAGGCACGGCGATCTGGGTAGTGGGTCGGCTGTCGAGTCATTCGCTGAGCTGTACGTTGATCCGCCTCGTACTTCCTCGTGGCTGCATTGAAGTGCCGGCTTAGATCGCCCTCTTCTTGATCATTCAGCCTAGTACGGGTACCGGCCGATCTCTGTGGCATGTCGCTCTTGGCTTGTCCTTTAAAGGCGTCGATCTTGGCTTGGCCGATCTTGTCCTTTAAAAACATACCGCCAGACGGTCCTAACGACATTCGACGAATGCTGATGGATCCATCTGACTCGCTCTCGGAGTCGTCCGAGGCGTAGCGGGGCGATCCCACGGCGTGTTCCTGAAACGAATCAAAAGGTGTCTCGATCTTGTCTTCAGGAGCGTTGGCTTTGCCCACCAGCATTATCATGATCTCCACAAATCCATTCGCCGCGTTCTTCAACTGTTCCAAGCTGCAATTCAGCAGTTCATCTCCATCAAAAGCGTTAGGGCAGACACCCATGTCATCCAACATCTGCAAAATCAAATCAATCGCGCCGAGTTTGCTTGTCACGGGCGGCGGGATAGAGATCGGCTTACCCAGAGGGCCGATCCACTTGGGCCGTAATATTTTGAACACTGGGTTTGTCTTGAGCAGTGTCTTGAATTGGCTATAATAGCACTGTTATTTCGCACGCTCCCACATTTGAGTCACCGACTCCATCTTCGACACCGCGATCTGGGCCATCTCACGATCATATTCTTCTTTGACTACGATCTCCGATCCGATTGGTTTTCCGATTCGGTGATCTTCGCCATTCGATCCCAGCACTTTCTTCTTCTTTCGTGCCGATCCGGCGGGGTTCTTGACCGTCTTTCTCCTGTTAGTGTTTGGTGACCTGC
Source organism: Hyaloperonospora brassicae (assembly GCA_947650285.1). NCBI lineage: Eukaryota > Oomycota > Peronosporomycetes > Peronosporales > Peronosporaceae > Hyaloperonospora > Hyaloperonospora brassicae. The sequence goes on along the minus strand of CANTFL010001182.1, from coordinate 129,905 downwards.
TGACGAGGGTATTCGATCCCGGCGCTTTCTTCTTTTTTCGTGCCGATCCGGCCAACGTCTTCCTCGTATTAATGTCAGGTAACCTGCTGACGAGGGTATTGAGTTTGGCTTTCGCCGATGTGGTTTTCACCATTGGATTTTCATCCAGCAGATCGCTCTTTGCAGAGCGATCTGCGGTGGCCCCCGAAAGGACCCTAGGAGGGAATTGAGGTTTATCTTTCAGATCGATCTCTCGATCTTCCTCTTTCATTTTCATTTCATCAGGGCCCCTCCCAAAACTCTGATGATCTGAGGATCTTGTGTTTCTGCGTGTCTGCGTCGATCCCTCTGTCGCTGACACTTCAATCCCAGGTTCTTGCTTGATCTTGACATCTTCGCCAGTGGACTCACGGTGAAATCCAGAGGCCTCAGAAGATCCGGGCACGCGCACCATTGTGGTGAAGTCGATCTCACAAAATTGCTTTAGTGAATGTCGATCTTCCACTTGCCCAGACTTGCCGACTCACGGAGGGGGTACTCCGATCCGTGCCTTGCTGTATAACCTTGTGCTCACCTTGTGTATCCGTCGGTTGGGCTGGCTTGAGCTCTTCGTAACGGCCTTGGGAGATGTCGATCTCGCTGAGGGTTTGGGGTTGAGCGGTCGCTTCCGGTGCGGAAATCTTCACACCACGAACGGGGTTCTGCGATCTTGATCTTGAGTCGCGGCAGTCACTCTTGGGCGATGTCGCGATCTCGATCTTGAATCACACCGATCTCGATTTGTCTTCGGGATCGGGGTCTTCGCTGTGCGGAAATCTTCACTCAGCAAATAGTTGTCTTGCGTCGATCTTGCGTTGGGATCGGTCCGATCTGGTCTTGGGATCGGCCGATCTTGCCGGAAGTGCGCAATGCGGGTGGATCGGTTGCTTGTTTCGCCAAAATGAAACGTGCCGATCTGCCATGTGGATCGCTTCGGTCTTGCTCGGTCTTGTCTTGAACTCCTTGTCCAGATCTTCTGACCACTTGAGCCGTCTCGCGATCTTGTGTCCAATGTCCTTTTCTTTTTCCTTTGTTGTTTGCTGCTACCCTAGCAGTTGAGTTGAGTGTGAGTACTTGATCGATCCGGGCCAAATATCCCGAGATCGCTCTTCTCGATCTTGGCCAATAATCCAAGATCGGTCTTCTGTGTCCCTGTAACACGCGTGCCTTGACCCGCCGGGGAAGCCAAATCAATCTTGTCCGGAGAAGAGGGGAGGAGAACGTGCGTCGTGAGCAGAAGAAGTAGAGTTCAAGTCTGTTTATTAACCAACCAGATAAATATCCGACCTATCATTAAGCCTATTCCAAACTGTAGGTCACTGTCCAAGTCGATATCACATTTAAGCTTGACCGCCCCCTTGAACACGTGTCGAAATTTCGTGACCTGTGCTCCAAAGATAGCGCCAATACTCCCGATATCATACCTAGACACCAAAAAGGACCAAATTCCAAATATGGTACCAAATACCCAATTTTGGTACCGAAAGGTCCAAAACAGTATCCAAATGCCGAATGTGTCTAAACCATTTTGCGACGTCCATTCGACCGGCTTCCACTGGCTCTTTCGGTCTGAACTTTTGCGACATCACTCATGGACCTTCAACGAGCATGTACATCATCATACGATAGCTCCATCATCGATATATCCATAACCAGCAGGAACCATGGCCGATCTGATGTCCAATTCGAGATCGTTGAGGATCGACACCGTGCGATCCGGCCCTATATGCCTTTTCCGTTCATTGAGCATACTCCGATACTATACTCAACGGTTGATCCGCACAATGGGATCATCCGCAATTCTCACAACGGTCCCACGGGATCCCACAAACAACCCCACTTCCAGATCGGTCCATAATTAACCTAAATCAGTACTCCCTTTAGGAGACCCGTAGAGAGTGTCACCGGTCTGCAGGATGTTACACCTTCGTCACAGAGTCACATCACATCGCCCGATCTCAGATTCTTGTCCCAGATCACTCCATGGAAATCGTCCTAACTGTCGTCTTGTCCCGGATCTCCCCGTCTCAGATCGTTCCATACCCATCAGTCTGACGACAGTTGGATCGGATCGCCGATCCTGTTTCCTTATTGGATCGCCAAGTCCCATGGCCTCTTTTTCCATCCGTGAGTGGCGTCCCAAATGTGTAGCCACCGATCCTCGTACAAAATTTGATGAGTGACTTCACCACAACCGCCCCCTGTACTAAAGTCCATTGTACAGCAATTGACCTCAGTGCAGTCAATCATCAACTTCGCTCCAACCACTCAAGTCCGTCTCATGGCCTCTCCAGCGCATCTCCTTACCTCGCCGATCTCGTCAGAAGGCTCCACCGTGTTTCTGTCTCCGGATCGCGACCCGTCGTCCGGATCGCCGGATCGCGGGGGTTACGCTCCAATCGTCCCAGATCAACATGCGTCTCCAAGCCATCTAGGTCCAGCCGGATCTCCCCCGATCTCCCCGAGATCGCCAGATCGACAGCCGATCAGACCTTCGTCCCCAGCCCGCAACTTGCCGTCTGGATCGCCGGACCGCGGGATGTATGCTCCAATTGTTCCAGATCAACATGCGTCTCCAAGCCATCTAGGTCCAGCCGGATCTCTTCCGATCGCCCCGAGATCGCCAGATCGACAGCCGATCAGACCTTCGTTCCCAGCCCACAACTTGCCGTCTGGGTCGCCGGACCGCGGGATGTATGCTCCAATTGTTCCAGATCGACACGAGTCTCCAAGTGATTCCAGTTCGGTCAGGTCGCCATCGATCGTCACGGGGTCGCCAGATTGACATGAGTCTCCAAGTGATTCCAGTTCGGTCAGGTCGCCATCGATCGTCACGGGGTCGCCAGATCGTCCCTCTGAGCCGTCCTCACATCCTGCTCCTCCGGCGACCCTGGGTGCGTTCATCTCCGACATTCTGGCCCCTAGTGAGTCTCGTACAGGGTCTGCTCCAATTGCGGGCGTCACCGGCTTCGTTCCGCGAGTTTCTGCCGACGACGTTCGTCTTACGTTGGCTCCAATCTCTTATTTGTGAGATCCAGAGGCTACCTTCTGCAGCCAAACCGATACAATTCATGCGCTTCAGCAGTCATACCGAGATGCGGTCGCCCGGGGGGATCGCTTGCGAGACCAGATTGATTCTCTGTACAGATCGGCCGCACCTTTCGTCTTTTTTGTCCAGCGTCGATATGATTTGATGCAAGGCCTCTACGTCGACGCAGTACATTCTCTAAGCGATTGTAAACGAGCTCCGCGGACACATCGAGACCAATTAGCGCAGATTCCCCGGCTACGCGCTTTGCTACGTGCCAACGATGAGGATCGAGGCAGCTTGGAACGACAGGTGAACGCTTTGAGGGCTCAAATCACTTCGCTCCAAGCCGAAATCAATTCTCTCCGACAGCAGCGTGACCAGTTGACCACCGACAGGTCTTTCCTTCACATAGATGTTTTGCACTTGAAGGAGGAATTGGATCGGTCTCAAGCGGAGATCGCAGAGGGACTGGCTTCAATTGGCGATCTCGTGCAACAAGTGGATGGCTTGACTCCTCTGGAGGGTCAGTTGGCACTTTCGCGGATGGAATACGCCAACCTCCGTCGTTATCTTGCGGAACACCTCACGGTGCACGACCATCTATAGGTGGCAGAGCACAATCGGGATCGGGCCATAGCAGAACACCGTGCTCTCCTCGACACACTGAACAGTGCTATACTCGGGTCCCGGTCGTCTGCTCTGACCGTTCGACCGACGCCCAAGGGTGCTACTCCGGCCGGATCGCCACCTGTTTCCGCTACATAGAGATCGATATCGCTTGCTAGTAGGTCCAGATTGAGATCGTCTGGCCCGTCTACCAAGCGTCGGCGGGTTCGACCACGGTCGCGATTCAGAGATTCTTCTGCCACCCGTGTGGCCTCCCGGCTATTGTCGTTGAATCCCTCAATATCTTCCAAGAAACTCCCCATACCGACCCCGCCCAAGCCTTCACCCAATTCTTCTTCTTCGCCGTCCTCGTCTACGTCTTCTAGGACTGGATCGGTAAGTGGGGAGCCAACCGAGTCAGACTATAGCTCGGGAGATATGACCCGTTCCGTGTTGTCCCGCTCGAGATCGACCGCCCGTCGTCAGCCTAGATCGGATGCCCGATCTTCGACTTTAGACTCCTCTCCGGCTGCCCAGGTAGCTTCCGCTTCTTCCGCAGCTACCGCATCGGCTCAAGCACTGTCGCGGTCGCTCTCTCCAGACGCTCCGGAGCCCCGTTATCTTTCGTACCCATCCTCTCCGGTCGCGGCTGCCCCCGTAATTAAAATTCAAGATGATGGAGACGTGGAAGATATGGAAGTGTCGCCGACAGGAGAAACACATAGCGAGACTGGCTCCGCTAGTCCGCCTCCGGGGTCTACTGCGCTTTCGGATCGCCATTCGTCCGACAGCGATAACAGCATCACCCTTCCGGCGCGCCAAGTGGCTAACCGAGTCATCTCTTCCGTTGATTTCGACCATCTTCCACCACTCCAGCAGCCACGGGATCGGTGGATCCCCAACTATCTGGCGCCTTCCCGACGGGTAGCTTCCGAGATCGCTCCCTGGTCAGTTTCGCGGATCGCGATGGTTTGTGTGAGGACCATGACCATTGAACTGCTGTTTCACCACTACTCCAAACCCAGGAATTTTCTGTTCCCCTTCCACAGTCATGGGCGAGCTCCTCCGACGGGGACTTGGGCCTCTGGGCTGATTTCGCGGCAGCACATCCAGGCTCTTTACGCTACCGCCCCTTGGGATAATATCGTGGTCCCCGTGAACCCGATATCGTTCACCATGACTGGATGGTATCAGAGACATGAGCCATCGCTACCTGGAGCTCGAGTCCACTCATCGGCAAGCTCTGTGGGAATCTACTCATGCTTTCCCGATCTCTCCAGCCCAACGACGATCCGAACGGTTCATGCAAACGTTCTGGCGTCAACGAAAGCAGCGCCGATCTCGTTTTGGAGCACGTTGGAAGAACTTCTTGAAGATGATACTCAACGGCATGATCGCTGGCCACTGCGATCTCGACATCTTGCTGGATCCCTTCTTCCTCCACTATCCGCGCCCACATGAAGAACGAGTTTGGTATCCAGGGTTAGGACACTCTAACGACCCAGCTGACTTGCTAGAGGCATTGGACATGGCCGACCAAGAGGATCCTTGGCGCAACCAGTTCCGTAACGCCTATTGGGATCACCCCGGATCGCAGATCCCTCGTCTACAGGACAAGTTCAAGCCTGCTCCATCGTCTTAGTTCAAGATCGGTGCCCAAGCCCGATCGTCTTTCATAATCGTGTAAGTCATTCGATCATCGTCTCGTTTCTTAGGTACTTCATTCTTTGCAACTTCCACGACCTCGATCCTTCTCGCTCCACATCATTCAGTAAGGTAATTCACGTGACTGTCTCCATACTCATACACAAAAACACCATCCATCAGCCTGTGCTACCTCCCAGCACATCTTGCAACCTCATCCACCCGCATGTGCTACCGCCTAGCACACTTGTTCAGAACTGTTAAGGTTCGTCCGACTTGCCTTCGTGAGACTGCATCACTTCGAAACGGTTTCGACTCACTCGGTTCCGCTCAAACTCCTGCAAGATCGCCCCACAACTCAGATCGGCCTCATCCACCCAACTTAAATCGGGATGTCCCTTCCACTTCACCAGAAACTGTCGGTGTACTCGCCCATAACGGGTTTTCCTACCAGATCGCACGTCCAATATTTCTTCTACTTCGTACTCTCCTTCCTCAAGCTCACTCTCCCAACTGTCTTCTGGCAGCAAAGCTTCATCAAAGTCCAAACGATCTGCTTCGTCTATCGTAAGCTGATCCTTCGGCCGTTCAGGGAACGTTTTTACCTTCTTCAGCTTCGATAAATGTACAATCGGAAATAGCCGATACGGGGTCCCAGCGATCTCCAGTTTCACAGCGTGATCTCCACATATGTCTGCAACTCGGAATGGCCCATGCCACATGTGCGCTAGCTTCTTCGCATATCCTTCTTTAACTCGATCCAGGTATAGCCAAACTTGCGTTCCCACTTCGATCTCGTGTTGTTCTACGTCTTCGTTATGGCGATCTGCCCTCTCGTGGATCGCAAGTCGTAGTTGATCATTCACCGCTGATCGAGCTCGCTGATATTGTCTTTGAATACTATATCTCCACCGCTTTGGATCGCGATCTCTCGTCCTCGTGTTTCCCACTGATAACGTAGCTTCCAACGTTGATCGCGGGTCCCATCCATGAATCAGATAGAATGGGGTGTCCCCTCGAACTCGATCTTGTGCGGTGTTGATGGCAAATGTGAGCCGCTCAGCATACTCATCCCAGTCTCGTTGGTCAACTTCAGCCACGTACATCTTGAGCGAATGCGTCAAGGTTTGCACCATTCGTTCGGCTGTTCCATTTGCTTGTGGCCTGTAAGCCATGGTAGCACGCTGTTTTTGTCCTACGATCCGGCTGAAGGCTCGAAAGAAGTCGGACATAAATCCCGGTTCTCGATCGTGCCTGATAGCCTCGCTAGCCCCGAAGCGTCGAAACACACATTCTTCGTAATTTTCCGCTATTGTTTGTGCCGTCCGTGATGAGCTAGCCTTTGCAATCACATATCCCGAGAAGAGGTCCACCCAAATGAGCAGTTCGGTGTTCCCCTTGATGGACTTGGGCAACGACGGTATATGATCCATTGCGATGATCTGAAATGGATAGGTTGCGTGTAGAGTTGCCCGGGGATCTCCCATGAATCGTCGGGCTTCCTTTTCCGGTTTCACAGTCGGTACATTCGCCCACATATCGTTGCACACTCCGATATAGTCCTCTCCAATGGAATCGCGATCTGATCCTCTGATAAGTTCTACCGATACCCTGATGGCCTCCTTCCAGACTCGTATGATAGTGATGCAAGAAGTCTTGTTGCAACGTCTCAGGGATCACCAACCGCATCAAACCATCACGATCTTCTGACTTTCTTTTCGCCGTGGGGCAGAAAAATAGCAGATCGCTCTCATCGATCTCGTACTCCGGCGCCAGTTTTGCGCATACCTTCACTGCTCCCGCGTCCAAGTTTGACACATCGCCACTTAGATACTTCTTGAGATTAACAATCCAACGCTCTTCATCTTGAGCTTGGACAATCCGTTGAATCCTAATTCGCTGCACTATCTCTTCCTGTATCACTTCAGGTTCATGACGTATCCTCTCGGCCGATCTCGTGATTGCAGTTACCCGAGCCAGCTGACCATCTTGCTTGGGCTTCAACAATTCGTCGAGACGGTTCAGTGTCATCAGATCTTGCCGATCTTCTTCAGCTACAATTGTTCTTCCTTTTTCGTTCTGCAACGCTGTGCTGGCTAGTCGATCTGCGCTCTGATTCCACTCTCGCTTCATATGTAGAAACTCGTGACTAGGCCATGACCGCAGCTTCTCCAACGCTTTGTGTCTCAGAAGCTGAAGGCCCGGTGCCTTGCAGTCGATCTCACCGCGCATCTGTCGAATCACCAAATTAGAATCTCCACACAGAATTACTCGCCCCCTGTCCAGATCGGCGAGTAACTCAAAGCACAATAGCAAGCCATTATACTCCGCTTCATTCACAGTCAAATCGTGAGCATATCTAGATTCTGCCGCCACAATCGTCCACTCGGGTAACTTCCATACCACAGCACTGTACGACCCTCCTTTCTTTTTGATCCTAGCCGATCCGTCGAAGCTGGCCACCAACAACTCCTCATCTGCTTCCACCGTTGGAGGTGGTGTCGATACTTTGAGTCGGCAGTCTTTTCGAGGGGAAATCGCGATCAGCATCTCTTCTACCTCGTCTCTCGGAGTGATACTTGCTGCTAGCATACCCAGAATCTCTTCTTCTCCTCTCTCACATTTCTTCACCTCCATAGTCCAGTTCGACAACAAAGCAGCCCACCGTCCTAATCTCCCGTTGAGTCCTCGAGATTGCATCAACCACGCTAACGTAGAATGTCGGGTCAGCACAGTGATCTCTCGCGAAGCAAGCGTAGTGTAGCATACATCCAAAACACGAAGTAGCGCCAGCACTTCCTTTTCCACCGTTCCATAGTTAAGCTCATTGGGCTTCAAGGTGCGGCTAGTAAACGTAACCGGATGGTATACGCCATCGTACTCCTGTATCAGGGCCGCTGAAACAGCCCACTTGCTAGCGTAGACCACGATCACAGGAGGGCGATCCGGGTCGAAATGTTTGAGCATAGGAGCTGTAGCTATCTTAGCCTTTAGCATAGTGAAAGCAACCTTGGCTTCCTTCCATCGATCTTCGTTCAACCATTCGTCTCCTGCTGCGAGCTGAGATCGGCCGATCTCGAAGAAATCCGATTCTCTTAACTCATATAACACCGCGGCGTACACCGCGAAATCCTCAATGAAGCGGCGGTAGTAGTTCAAACTCCCGAGAAAAGATTGCATAGCTCGTAGCGTGCTAGGGAACGGGATGTTGACCAACGACTCCAAGTTCTTGGGCTGAGCCTCCAGACCATCCATCGACACTCGATGTCCCAAATAATCGACCTTACGGCACCCCCAAAAACTCTTCGTGAGACTGATAGACAGATTCCACTTATCACATGCTTCCAGCAATCGCTCTACTTTTGCGTACAGAGATTCCCATGAGGTGGCTGGTATGAGGATGTCGTCAATGTAAGATCGGCGTCCCAGTATAGAAGGTCGTCGATCTGTCTCCGGTTCACCATCTTTGAACACGTCGATCGGGCCATCAGAGGATGATCTCTGGCCGATCTTGAGGTATCCATACAGCGCATTGTCGACCAGACGTTGGTAGATCTGGGGCGCGTTCTTAAGCCCAAAAGGCATTCGCAGCCACTCGAAAAGACCAAACGGTGTGACAAACGCTGAGATCAGTTTGGCTCGTTCAGTCATCTCAACCACCCAGAATCCACTAGCCATATCTAGCGAACAGTACCATAAAGCTTTATCTAGGTCTTCCAGCAGATCGCTGATCAACGGCATGGGATAAACCATCAGACGTGTCAGCTGATTCACTCTTCGATAATCAATGCAAAGGCGAATATCCACTCCGTTCTTCTTGATGATCACCACTATCGGAGACGCCCACGGTGACGTGGATGGCTGGACGATCTTGGCCGCTAGTAGTCCTTTGATGAGGTCTGACAGCTTCTCCCGATATTTAGGTGCGACCGGACGTACTCTTTGCGCTATCGGTGCTGCCCCACCGACATCAATATCACAGATCGCGCCTCGTGCTGCTGGGGGTAGGGCATTACCTTTACCCATGAGGAGGTGACGGCTCTTCCAGATCAGCAATCTGAGCCGCTGTTGATCCGTGGTGAGAGGCACATTTGGATCTCCGATCTGAATGTCTTCAATCGTCACTTCTTCTGTAGTCGCCGACATTTCTGGTAGTACTGCCATGTGCTGCTCGATATCTTCAGCAAACAAATCTCCGCTCTCGTGGTAGTAAACTGGTGTTACTGCGATCTCGGCATCTTCAGTCTTTAACATTGCTTCTTCCTTAGGCTCTTTCATCTCTCCCGGCTGCTCCGACCTCAGCAATTTACCGGTCGGATCGGCTTTCGATAGAGACGATCATGTCACGTAGCCATTCTTGATCGATATCGCGATCTCCCTTCGTTGCATGTTGGGTTCCGATCTCATGGTCGTTTTCCATCCACAATAGCTCAGCTCTGTTGACTGTTTCTTCTTTGGCAACCACAGCATCTGCCTTTTGCGATTCGCCATCGTTAGCTTGTTGCGTTACCGTGGAGATCGCTGGAGATAGGTTCTTCAACGTATCAGACGGTCGTTTCACGATACGTTTGGGGGTGGTATACGTAGGGCGATCTACCAGTGGTCCGGTCTGTTCTTTTGGGAGTTCCTTCACTCGATCCGTCGTAGCCTCATACGCCAGAGTTTGCCACTCCTTGTACTTCCCCGATCCGACCGTCACGAAACCTTGAGTTCGTGGTACCATATCGCCTTCGGTCCACAAGCCCAATATAGTGTGGGTGGGCAGTATGATCTCACGGTCGCCAATGTTGGTCATCTGCAGGTACTTCCGTCTTACCCAACCCCGAGATCACAGTGGGAACCCAATCTGGTCCTCTGGCGACCCACAACTTCATCTTAGCCCCTCCGATCCCGATCTTCACTTCCCTTGACTCTCCGACCGGGATCACCACATGTTGGTCCTTCGCCGTTATATGTTGTATCTTCGATCCGTACGCGGGGCGACGTCCTGCGAGGTGAATGCGGATTTCTTCTGGTAGACATAGCGCGCCATCCGCTAGGTCGAGCCGCACTCCGGCAGGCACCATAAAGTCCATGCCCAGAATCGCTTCTTGCCCTGCCAGATCGCCTACCCACACATTGAAATAGTATACCAGCGATCCCGCGAGGGTTACTTTGATCTTGGTACGTCCTATCGTCATGTACGGGGTTTCTCCGATCCCGATACATTCTTGTCGTTGACTTTCGTCAATATTACAACCGACCTCACGAGCAAAGGTGGTGTCAATGATCGACACTTCAGCACCAGAATCAAATAGCAGAGTGGCTTTTACGTTGTTGATCTTGCCAACAGCTTTCGCTTGTTTGAACCACTTCCCGGGCGAATAATGCTTCCAGTATCCGCGAGATTCACCGTAAGCGAGCTCGATCTCCATAGTGGGTTCAGATCGCGAGTATTCATCGATCCGCTTCAGATGGGACACGGAAGCAACACGTTTTGACTTCGAACGAGATATATTTGTTTCCATATCTGTATCCTGCTTACTCTCGCGATCCGTCTTCTTTTTTTCCACGTATGCAATAATGCAGAGCCTAGAACGCTCGGCTCGTACCAGATTCAAACCTGGCGAGCGTCCTAGTTTAACATCTTCTCGGCCTTCTCTGGCAGCATCCCCGCATGCTTGTTTGGGACGTACCACTGGCGGATCATGTTGTAGAACTCCTCCATGGGACACTTCCCCGGGTCGTGCATCTCACCGCAGGCACGACACACGAAGAAACAATTGTCTGAGGGGTGTCCTTTACGCCCACACTTCTGGCAAGTGAGCCGCTTCCAGCAACCGAGATCTCCATGCTTGGTCGATCCGCAATGAGTACACGGCTTCGATGGCATATTGCGATCTTGATAGTCTCGACGAGTGTTCGGATCGACCGATCTCGCGTTTGCTGTAACGTCATTAGGAGATGAACGCCGATCCGTAGTGGCAGCCACATGGACCGATCTCAATCGATCTTCCGAATCCGATCCGTAGGTGTCCGATCCTGACTCGCTGCTGACATCCTCGGTACGGATCATCCTCACCGCTCGTGCAGGCTTAGACAGCGCTGGACCCTGAGTTCCCTTCTGTCTGAACTTGGACGATCCCATCATCACTTTCCCTTGACGCGATCTCCCTTGTTGATATCCATGCAGTGTCTTTTGCATGGCCTCCGCGTCTTCTACATTCAGCAGTAGCAATTGATTGGACAGATCGGGGTCGTCCAAGGTGTCAATGAAATGGTTGACATGTTCCTTGCGCGCAGCTGGCAATCCAGTCATCACCGGTATCTTCGCTTCCATTCCCATCACATTAAGCCGATACAGGTACTGCAAAGGATCTTCCTCCGATCGTTTCTTTGCGTGGTAATACTGTCGGCTCGCGGACATCCCGTGTCCCGCATATTCCACAAGAAAGCTGTTCATCAACTCCTTCCAATTGAATCTCGTCGATCTACTCAGCTGTCGGTACCAATAACGGGCGGGGCCCACCATGAGATCACCGAAAACCAGACATCTCTCTTCGTCCGGTGCTTGGTCCCGGATGAACGCTGACTTCACTTTGCCGATCCAGGTTCGTGCTTTATCTTCTTCCCGATCTTTCCCTGAGAATTCTTTCAGTTCCGAAATCGCTGAGATTCTGATCCTCTGCGTGATGCTCCCCCCTCCGGTAGTCACACCAGTCGCGGCTACGTGAGGGCGCCGTGGTTCGGGCATCCATAGATCATCTGGGTCGTATTCCGCCCCATGATGGATCTGCTGGTAAGTGTCCGACTCCACCGATTCCATCTCCACATCCGGCATGTGATGGCTTTCGTGCAAGGGTTGGAGAAAGGCACGGCGATCTGGGTAGTGGTTTGGCTGTCGATTCATTCGCTGAGCTGTACGTTGATCCGCCTCGTACTTCTTCATGGCTGCATTGAAGTGCCGACTTAGATCGCCCTCTTCTTGATCGTCCAGCTCAGTACGGGTACCGGCCGATCTCAGTAACATGTCGCTCTTGGCTCGTCCTTTAACGGCGTCAATCTTGGCTTGGCCGATCTTGTTCTTTAAAAACGTACCACCCGATGGTCCTAGAGACATCCGACGAATGCTGATGGATCCATCTGACTCACTCTCGGAGTCATCCGAAGCGTAGCGGGGCGATCCCGCGGGGTGTTCCTGGAGCGAGTCTGAGGGTGTCTCGGTATTGTCTTCAGGAGTATTGGCTTTGCCCACCAGCATAATCATGATCTCCACAAACTCATTCGCCGCGTTGTTCAACTGTTCCAAGCTGCAACTCAGCAGTTCATCTCCATCAAAAGCGTTAGGGCAGACACCCATGTCATCCAACATCTGCAAAATCAAATTGATCTCGTCAACTTTGTTGGTCCCCGGAGGTGGGACCGAGATCGGCTTGTCCAGAGGACCGATCAACTTGGGCCTTAATATCTTGAACACTGGATCCGTCTTGAGTAGCGTTTTCAAATGGCCATAATAATACTGCCACTTTGCACGGTCCCGCGCTTCGCTGTTCGTCTCCTTCTCCCTGGACGCGATCTTCCCTGGGTTGTATTCCGTCTTTGGCTTCGCGATCTTACCTGGTGCTTCATCGCATTCCTCTTTGACTCCGGTCTTCGGTTGCACGGTGTGGCCGATCTGTCGCTCTTTGACGTCTGATCCCACCGATCTCATCTTGGATCGTTCCAATGCGGTCGATCTCGCGGTCGAGTGTCTCGGCTTGAGGTCGGGCGATCTCTCGACGAAGGAATAGGGTTTGGCTTTCGCCGATGTGGTTTTCACCATTGGATTTTCATCCAGCAGATCGCTCTTTGCAGAGCGATCTGCGGTGGCCCCCGAAAGGGCCCTAGGAGGTATTTGAGGTTTATCTTCCAGATCGATCTCTCGATCTTCCTCTTTCATTTTCATTTCATCAGGGCCCCTCCCAAAACTCTGATGATCTGAGGATCTTGTGTTTCTGCGTGTCTGCGTCGATCCCTCTGTCGCTGACACTTCAATCCCAGGTTCTTGCTTGATCTTGACATCTTCGCCAGTGGACTCACGGTGAAATCCAGAGGCCTCAGAAGATCCGGGCACGCGCACCATTGTGGTGAAGTCGATCTCACAAAATTACTTTAGTGAGTGTCGATCTTCCACTTGCCCAGACTTGCCGACTCACGGAGGGGGTACTCCGATCCGTGCCTTGCTGTATAACCTTGTGCTCACCTTGTGTACCCGTCGGTTGGGCTGGCTTGAGCTCTTCGTAACGGCCTTGGGAGATGTCGATCTCGCTGAGGGTTTGGGGTTGAGCGTTCGCTTCCGGTGCGGAAATCTTCACACCACGAACGGGGGTTCTGCGATCTTGATCTTGAGTCGCGGCAGTCACTCTTGGGCGATGTCGCGATCTCGATCTTGAATCACACCGATCTCGATTTGTCTTCGGGATCGGGGTCTTCGCTGTGCGGAAATCTTCACTCAGCAAATAGTTGTCTTGCGTCGATCTTGCGTTGGGATCGGTCCGATCTGGTCTCGGGATCGGCCGATCTTGCCGGAAGTGCGCAATGTGGGCAGATCGGTCCTGGGTTTCGCCAAAATGAAACGTGCCGATCTGCCCTGTAGATCGAAACGATCTTGCTCGGTCTTGTCTTGAACGCCTTGTCCAGATCTTCTGACCACTTGCGCCGTCTCGCGATCTTGTGTCCAATGTCCTTTTCCTTTTCCTGATGTTGCTGCTACCCTAGCAGTTGAGTTGAGTGTGAGTACTTGATCGATCCGGGCCAAATATCCCGAGATCGCTCTTCTCGATCTTGGCCAACAATCCAAGATCGGTCTTCTGTGTCCTTGTAACACGCGCGCCTTGACCCGCCGGGGAAGCCAAATCAATCTTGCCCGGAGAAGAGGGGAGGGGAACGTGCGTCGTGAGCAGAAGAAGTAGAGTTCAAGTCTGTTTATTAACCAACCAAATTAATATCCGACCTATCATTAAGCCTATTCCCAACCGTAGGTCACTCTCCAAGTCGATATCACCTTTAAGCTTGACCGCCCCCTTGAACACGTGTCGAAATTTCGTGACCTGTGCTCCAAAGATAGCGCCAATACTCCCGATATCGTACCTAGACACCAAAAGGGACCAAATTCCAAATACGGTACCAAATACCCAATTTTGGTACCGAAAGGTCCAAAATAGTATCCAAATAAGGAATGTGCCTAAATCCATTTTGCGACGTCCATTCGACCGGCTTCCACTGGCTCTTTCGGTCTGAACTTTTGGGACATCTCTCATAGACCTTCAACGAGCATGTACATCATCATACGATAGCTCCATCATCGATATATCCATAACCAGCAGGGAACATGACCGATCTGACGTCCAATTCGAGATCGAGTAGGCTCGACACAGTGCGATCCGGCCCTATATGTCGTTTCCGTTCATTGTGTGTACTCCAATACCATTCCCAAGGGTCTATCTGCTCAATGGGACCATCCATAGTTCTTACAACGGTCCCACGGACTCCCACAAACATCCACAATTCCAGATCGGTCCATAATTAACCTAAATCAGTACTTCTTTTGGGAGCCCGGTATAGAATGTCACCGATCTAATAGACTTCAACACCGTTGTCACAGAGTCACTTCGCATCGTCTGGTCCCAGATGCACCTTTCCCAGAGTAATTCTGCTTCAGATCAGCCGTTTAGTACAATCCAGTCCCTTGTCCCAGATCGCACCGTTACAATCATTCCTTGTCCCAGATCGCAGCATGGGAATCATCCCTTTTCACGCCCCGTCTCAGATCGTTCCATACCCGTCAGTCTGACGACAGTTGGATCGTATCGTCTTTCTCCGTCGGGATCGCCTCCCATCTCTCATTGGATCGCCAGGTCCCGTGGTCTAATTCTCCACCAGTAAGTGGCGCCTCAAATATGTGGTCACCGATCCTCGTAGAAAATTTGATTAGTGACTTTGCCACAACCGCCCCCTGCACTGAAGTCCATTGTACAGCAATTGACCTCAGTGCAGTCACTCATCAACTTTGCTCCAACCACTTAAGTCCATCTCATGGTCCCTCCGAAGCATCTCCCCACCTCGCCGATCTCGTCGGAAGGCTCCACCGTGTTCCTGTCTCCGGATCGCGACCCGTCACCTGGATCGCCGGATCGCGGGTGGT
The DNA here is from genome assembly GCA_947650285.1 of Hyaloperonospora brassicae. Taxonomy (NCBI): domain Eukaryota; phylum Oomycota; class Peronosporomycetes; order Peronosporales; family Peronosporaceae; genus Hyaloperonospora; species Hyaloperonospora brassicae. The sequence goes on along the minus strand of CANTFL010001182.1, from coordinate 114,444 downwards.
ATGCTCCCATCGTCCCTGATCGACATGCATCCCCCAGTAGTCTACATTCGGCCGGATCGCCAGTGATCGCCACGAGATCGCCAGATCGACAGCCGACCAGACCCTCGTCTCCAACCCAAGACTTACCGTCTGGATCGCAGGATCGACGTGAGTCTTTAAGTGATTCCCGTTCGGTCGGATCGCCCTCGATCATCACGGACTCACCAGATCGTCCGTTTGAACCGTCCTCACTTCCCGTACCTCCGGCGACTCTGGGTGTATTTAGATCCGACGCCCTGGCCATTAGTGAGTCTCGGACAGAGTCTGCTCCAGCTGCGGACGTTACCGGCCGCGTTCCAAGAGTTTCTGCCGACGACGTTCGTCTTACGTTGGCTACGATCTCTTATTTATGGGATCGCGAGGCCACCTTCCGCAGCCAAGCCGACACCATTCATGAGCTTCAGCATTTATACCGAGATGCGGTCGCCCGGGGGGATCGTTTGGACGAAGAAATTGATTCTCTGCATGAACTGGTCGCCCCCTTCGTCTCCTTCGTCCAGCGTCGATACGATTGGATGCAGGGCCGCTACGTCGACGCAGTACATTCTTTAAGCGACTGTAAACGAGCTCTGCAGACACATCGCGATCAATCGGAGGAGGTTCGTCGACTACGCGCTTTGTTACGTGCCAACGAGGAGGATCAAGGCAGCTTGGAACGACAGGTGAACGCTTTGAGGACTCAAATGCACTCGCTCCAAGCCGAGCTTAATTCTCTCCGACGGCAGCGCGACCAGCTGACCTCCGACAGGTCTTTCCTTCACATAGATGTTCTGCACTTGAAGGAGCAATTGGCTCGATCTCAGGCGGAGATCGCAGAGGGACTGGCTTCGATCAGCGATCTCATACAACAAGTGGATGGCTTGACTCCTCTGGAGGGTCAGTTGGCACTTTCGCGGCTAGAAAACGCCAACCTCCGTCGTCAGCTTGCGGAACACCTCACGGTACACGACCAGCTACAGGTGGCGGAACACGATCGGGATCGGGCCATAGCCGAGCACCGAGCGCTGCTCGACACACTGAACAGTGCCATACTCGGGTCCCAATCCTCTACATTGACCGTTCGACCGACGCCTACGAGTGCTACTCAGGCCAGATCGCCACCCGCTTCCACTACCCAGAGATCGAGATCGCTTGCCCGTAGGTCCAGATCGAGATCGTCTGGCCCGCCTGCCAAGCGTCGGCGTGTTCAACTAAGGTCACGATCCCGAGATTCTTCTACCTCCCGTGTGGCCTCCCGGCTATTGTCGTTGAACCCCTCAACACCTTCCAAGAAACTTCCCAGATCGGACCCACCCGAGCTTTCATCCGATTCCTCTTCTTCTCCGCCTTCGTCCACGACTTCTGGGACGGGATCGGGAAGTGGGGAGCTGACCGGGTCGGACTCCAGCTCGGACGATTTAACTCGTTCTGTATTGTCCCACTCGAGATCGGCCGCTCGTCGTCAACCTAGATCGGCTGCCCGATCTTCAATTCCGGACCCCTCTCCGGCTGCTCAGGTTGCTCCCGCTTCTTCCGCAGCTACTATGTTGGCTCAAGACACTATCGCGGTCGCCCTCTCCAGCCGCTCCGGAGCCTCGTTATCTTTCGTACCCGTCCACTCCGGTCGCGGCTGTTCCCGTAGTTGAAATTCAAGATGATGGTTACGTGGAAGATGTGGAGGCGTCGCCGACAGAGGAGACACACAGAGAGACTGGCTCCGTTAGTCCGCCTCCGGGGTCCACTGCGCTTTCGGATCGCCATTTGTCCGACAGCGATAACAGCATCATCCTTCCGACGCGCCCAGTGGCTAACAGAATCATTTCTTCCGTTGATTTCGACAACCTTCCGCCACTCCAGCAGCCACGGGATCGGTGGATTCCCAACTATCTGGCGCCTTCCCGACGGGTGGCGTCCGAGATCGCTCCATGGTCAGTTTCGCGCATCGCGATGGTTTGTGTGCGGACCATGACCATTGAGCTGCTGTTTCACCACTACTCCAAGCCCAGGAATTTTCTGTTCCCCTTCCACAATCATGGGCGAGCCCCGCCTACGGGGACTTGGGCTTCTGGGCTGATCTCACGGCAACACATCGAGTCTCTTTACGCTACCGCCCCTTGGGATAATATCGTGGTCCCCGTGAACCCGATATCGTTCACCATGACTGGATGGTACAGCGACATGAGCCATCGCTACCTGGAGCTCGAGTCCACTCATCGCCAAGCTCTGTGGGAGTCCACTCATGCTTTCCCGATCTCCCAGGCCCAACGACGATCCGACCGGTTCATGCAAACATTCTGGCGTCAACGAAAGCAACGCCGATCTCGTTTTGGAGCACGTTGGAAGAACTTCTTGAAGATGATACTCAACGGCATGATCGCTGGCCACTGCGATCTCGACATCTTGCTGGATCCCTTCTTCCTCCACTATCCGCGCCCACATGAAGAACGAGTTTGGTATCCAGGGTTAGGACACTCTAACGACCCCGCCGACTTGTTAGAGGCATTGGATATGGCGGACCAAGAGGATCCTTGGCGCAATCAGTTCCGTAACGCCTATTGGGATCACCCCGGATCGCAGATCCCTCGTCTACAGGACAAGTTCAAGCCTGCTCCATCATCTTAGTCCAAGATCGGTGTCCAAGCCCGATCGTCTTTCATACTCGTGTAAGTCATTCAATCATCTTCTGTTTGATACTTCATTCTTTGTAACTTCCACGACCTCGATCCTTCTCGCTCCACATCATTCAGTAGGGTAATTCACTTGACTATCTCCATACTCACACACAAAAACACCCTCCACCAGCATATGCTACCGTCTAGCACATCTTTCAACCCTTCCATCCGCATTTACCGCCTCCCAGCATACCTATCCAGATCGTTAAGGTTCGTCCGACTTGCCTTCGTGAGACTGCATTGCTTCAAAACGGTTTCGACTCACTCGGTTCCGTTCAAACTCTTGCAAGATCGCCCCACAACTCAGATCGGCCTCATCCACCCAACTTAAATCGGGATGTCCCTTCCACTTCACCAGAAACTGTCGGTGTACTCGCCCATAACGGGTTTTCCTACCAGATCGCACGTCCAATATTTCTTCTACTTCGTATTCTCCCTCTTCGAGATCGCTCTCCCAACTGTCTTCTGGCAGCAAAGCTTCATCAAAGTCCAAACGATCTGCTTCGTCTATCGTAAGCTGATCCTTCGGCCGTTCAGGGAACGTTTTTACCTTCTTCAGCTTCGATAAATGTACAATCGGAAATAGCCGATACGGGGTCCCAGCGATCTCCAGTTTCACAGCGTGCTCTCCACATATGTCTGCAACTCGGAATGGCCCATGCCACATGTGCGCTAGCTTCTTCGCATATCCTTCTTTAACTCGATCCAGGTATAGCCAAACTTGCGTTCCCACTTCGATCTCGTGTTGTTCTACGTCTTCGTTATGGCGATCTGCCCTCTCGTGGATCGCAAGTCGTAGTTGATCATTCACCGCTGATCGAGCTCGCTGATATTGTCTTTGAATACTATATCTCCACCGCTTTGGATCGCGATCTCTCGTCCTCGTGTTTCCCACTGATAACGTAGCTTCCAACGTTGATCGCGGGTCCCATCCATGAATCAGATAGAATGGGGTGTCCCCTCGAACTCGATCTTGAGCGGTGTTGATGGCAAATGTGAGCCGCTCAGCATACTCATCCCAGTCTCGTTGGTCAACTTCAGCCACGTACATCTTGAGCGAATGCGTCAAGGTTTGCACCATTCGCTCGGCTGTTCCATTTGCTTGTGGCCTGTAAGCCATGGTAGCACGCTGTTTTTGTCCTACGATCCGGCTGAAGGCTCGAAAGAAGTCGGACATAAATCCCGGTTCTCGATCGTGCCTGATAGCCTCGCTAGCCCCGAAGCGTCGAAACACACATTCTTCGTAATTTTCCGCTATTGTTTGTGCCGTCCGTGAAGAGCTAGCCTTTGCAATTACATATCCTGAGAAGAGGTCCACCCAAATGAGCAGTTCGGTGTTCCCCTTGATGGACTTGGGCAACGACGGTATATGATCCATTGCTATGATCTGGAATGGATAGGATGCGTGTAGGTTCCCCGGGGATCTCCCATGAATCATCGGGCTTCCTTTTCCGGTTTCACAGTCGATACATTCGCCCACATATCGTTGAACGCTCCGGTACAGTCCTCTCCAATGGAATCGCGATCTAATCTTCTGATAGGTTCGGCCGATACCCTGGTGGCCTCCTTCTAGACTCGTATGATAGTGGTGCAAGAAGTCTTGTTGCAACGTCTCAGGGATCACCAACCGCATCAAACCATCACGATCTTCTGACTTTCTTTTCGCCGTGGGGCAGAAAAATAGCAGATCGTTCTCATCGATCTCGTACTCCGGCGCCAGTTTTGCGCATACCTTCACTGCTCCCGCGTCCAAGTTTGACACATCGCCACTTAGATACTTCTTGAGATTAACAATCCAACGCTCTTCATCTTGAGCTTGGACAATCCGTTGAATCCTAATTCGCTGCACTATCTCTTCCTGTATCACTTCAGGTTCATGACGTATCCTCTCGGCCGATCTCGTGATTGCAGTTACCCGAGCCAGCTGACCATCTTGCTTGGGCTTCAACAATTCGTCGAGACGGTTCAGTGTCATCAGATCTTGCCGATCTTCTTCAGCTACAATTGTTCTTCCTTTTTCGTTCTGCAACGCTGTGCTGGCTAGTCGATCTGCGCTCTGATTCCACTCTCGCTTCATATGTAGAAACTCGTGACTAGGCCATGACCGCAGCTTCTCCAACGCTTTGTGTCTCAGAAGCTGAAGGCCCGGTGCCTTGCAGTCGATCTCACCGCGCATCTGTCGAATCACCAAATTAGAATCTCCACACAGAATTACTCGCCCCCTGTCCAGATCGGCGAGTAACTCAAAGCACAATAGCAAGCCATTATACTCCGCTTCATTCACAGTCAAATCGTGAGCATATCTAGATTCTGCCGCCACAATCGTCCACTCGGGTAACTTCCATACCACAGCACTGTACGACCCTCCTTTCTTTTTGATCCTAGCCGATCCGTCGAAACTGGCCACCAACAACTCTTCATCCGTTTCCACCGTTGGAGGAGGCATCGATACTTTGAGTCGGCAGTCTTTTCGAGGGGAAATCGCGATCAGCATCTCTTCTACCTCTTCTCTCGGAGTGATACTTGCTGCTAGCATACCCAGAATCTCTTCTTCTCCTTTTTCGCACCTCTTCACCTCCATAGTCCAGTTCGACAACAAAGCAGCCCACCGTCCTAATCTCCCGTTGAGTCCTCGAGATTGCATCAACCACGCTAACGTAGAATGTCGGGTCAGCACAGTGATCTCTCGCGAAGCAAGCGTAGTGTAGCATACATCCAAAACACGAAGTAGCGCCAGCACTTCCTTTTCCACCGTTCCATAGTTAAGCTCGTTGGGCTTCAAGGTGCGGCTAGTAAACGTAACCGGATGGTATACGCCCTCGTACTCCTGTATCAGGGCCGCTGAAACAGCCCACTTGCTAGCGTAGACTACGATCACAGGAGGGCGATCTGGGTCGAAATGTTTGAGCATAGGAGCGGTAGCTATCTTAGCCTTTAGCATAGTGAAAGCAACCTTGGCTTCCTTCCATCGATCTTCGTTCAACCATTCTTCTCCTGCTGCGAGCTGAGATCGGCCGATCTCGAAGAAATCCGATTCTCTTAACTCATATAACACCGCGGCGTACACCGCGAAATCTTCAATGAAGCGGCGGTAGTAGTTCAAACTCCCGAGAAAAGATTGCATAGCTCGTAGCGTGCTAGGGAACGGGATGTTGACCAACGACTCTAAGTTCTTGGGCTGAGCCTCCAAACCATCAATCGACACTCGGTGTCCCAAATAGTCGACCTTACGGCACCCCCAAAAACTTTTTGTGAGACTGATAGACAAATTCCACTTATCACATGCTTCCAGCAATCGCTCTACTTTTGCGTACAGAGACTCCCATGAAGTGGCTGGTATGAGGATGTCGTCAATGTAAGATCGGCGTCCCAGTATAGAAGGTCGTCGATCTGTCTCCGGTTCACCATCTTTGAACACGTCGATCTGGCCATCAGCGGATGATCTCTGGCCAATCTTGAGGTATCCATACAGCGCATTGTCGACCAGACGTTGATAGATTTGGGGCGCGTTCTTAAGCCCAAAAGGCATTCGCAGCCACTCGAAAAGACCAAACGGTGTGACAAACGCTGAGATCAGTTTGGCTCGCTCAGTCATCTCAACCACCCAGAATCCACTAGCCATATCCAGCGAACAGTACCATAAAGCTTTATCTAGGTCTTCTAATAGATCGCTGATCAACGGCATGGGATAAACCATCAGACGTGTCAGCTGATTCACTCTTCGATAATCAATGCAAAGGCGAATATCCACTCCGTTCTTCTTGATGATCACCACTATCGGAGACGCCCACGGTGACGTGGATGGCTGGACGATCTTGGCCGCTAGTAGTCCTTTGATGAGGTCCGATAGCTTCTCCCGATATTTAGGTGCGACCGGACGTACTCTTTGCGCTATCGGTGCTGCCCCACCGACATCAATATCACAGATCGCGCCTCGTGCTGCTGGTGGTAGAGCATTACCTCTACCCATGAGGAGGTGACGGCTCTTCCAGATCAGCGATCTGAGCCGCTGTTGATCTGTGGTGAGAGGCACATCGGGATCGCCGATCTGAATGTCCTCAATCGTAACTTCTTCTGTAGTCGCCGACATTTCTGGTAGTACCGCCATGTGTTGCTCGATATCTTCAGCAAACAAATCTCCGCTCTCGTGGTAGTAAACTGGTGTTCCCGCGATCTCGGCATCTTCAGTCTTTAACATTGCTTCTTCCTTAGGCTCTTTCATCTCTCCCGGCTGCTCCGACCTCAGCAGTTTACTCGGTCGGATCGGTTCTCGATAGAGACGATATGTCACGTAGCCATTCTTGATCGATATCGCGATCTCCCTTCGTTGCATGTTGGGTTCCGATCTCATGGTCGTTTTCCATCCACAATAGCTCGGCTCTGTTGACTGTTTCTTCCTTGGCAACCACAGCATCTGCCTTTTGCGATTCGCCATTGTTAGCTTGTTGCGTTACCGTGGAGATCGCTGGAGATAGGTTCTTCAACGTATCAGACGGTCGTTTCACGATACGTTTGGGGGTGGCATACGTAGGGCGATCTACCAGTGGGCCGGTATGTTCTTTTGGGAGTTCCTTCACTCGATCCGTCGTAGCCTCATACGCCAGAGTTTGCCACTCCTTGTACTTCCCCGATCCGACCGTCACGAAACCTTGAGTTCGTGGTACCATATCGCCTTCGGTCCACAAGCCCAATATAGTGTGGGTGGGCAATATGATCTCATGGTCGCCAGTGTTGGTCATCTGCAGGTACTTCCTACTACCAAACCCCGAGATCACTGTAGGTACCCAGTCTGGTCCTCTGGCGACCCACAACTTCATCTTAGCCCCTCCGATCCCGATCTTCACTTCCCTTGACTCTCCGACCGGGATCACCACATGTTGGTCCTTCGCCGTTATATGTTGTATCTTCGATCCGTACGCGGGGCGACGTCCTGCGAGGTGAATGCGGATTTCTTCTGGTAGACATAGCGCACCATCCGCTAGGTCGAGCCGCACTCCGGCAGGAACCATAAAGTCCATGCCCAGAATCGCTTCTTGCCCTGCCAGATCGCCTACCCACACATTGAAATAGTATACTAACGATCCCGCGAGGGTTACTTTGATCTTGGTACGTCCTATCGTCATGTACGGAGCTTCTCCGATCCCGATACATTCTTGTCGTTGACTCTCGTCAATATTGCAACCGACCTCACGAGCAAAGGTGGTGTCAATGATCGACACTTCAGCACCAGAATCAAATAGCAGAGTGGCTTTTACATTGTTGATCTTGCCAACAGCTTTCGCTTGTTTGAACCACTTCCCGGGCGAATAATGTTTCCAGTATCCGCGAGATTCACCGTAAGCGAGCTCGATCTCCATAGTTGGTTCAGATCGCGAGTATTCATCGATCCGCTTCAGATGGGACACGGAAGCAAGACGTTTTGACTTCGAACGAGATATATTTGTTTCCATATCTGTATCCTGCTTACTCTCGCGATCCGTCTTCTTTTTCTCCACGTATGCAATAATGCAGAGCCTAGAACGCTCGGCTCGTACCAGATTCAAACCTGGCGAGCGTCCTAGTTTAACATCTTCTCGGCCTTCTCTGGCAGCATCCCCGCATGCTTGTTCGGGACATACCACTGGCGGATCATGTTGTAGAACTCCTCCATGGGACACTTCCCCGGGTCGTGCATCTCACCGCAGGCACGGCACACGAAGAAACAGTTGTCAGAGGGGTGTCCTTTACGCCCACACTTCTGGCAAGTGAGCCGCTTCCAGCAACCGAGATCTCCATGCTTGGTCGATCCGCAATGAGTACACGGCTTCGATGGCAAATTGCGATCTTGATAGTCTCGACGATTGTTCGGGTCGACCGATCTCGCGTTTGCTGTAACGTCATTAGGAGATGAACGCCGATCCGTAGTGGCAGCCACATGGACTGATCTCAATCGATCTTCCAAATCCGATCCGTAAGTGTCCGATCCTGACTCGCTGCTGACATCCTCGGTACGGATCATCCTCACCGCTCGTGCAGGCTTAGACAGCGCTGGACCCTGAGTTCCCTTCTGTCTGAACTTGGACGATCCCATCATCACTTTCCCTTGACGCGATCTCCCTTGTTGATATCCATGCAGTGTCTTTTGCATGGCCTCCGCGTCTTCTACATTCAGCAGTAGCAATTGATTGGACAGATCGGGGTCGTCCAAAGTGTCAATGAAATGGTTGACATGTTCCTTGCGCGCAGCTGGCGATCCAGTCATCACTGGTATCTTCGCTTCCATTCCCATCACATTAAGCCGATACAGGTACTGCAAAGGATCTTCCTCCGATCGTTTCTTTGCGTGGTAATACTGTCGGCTCGCGGACATCCCGTGTCCCGCATATTCCACAAGAAAGCTGTTCATCAACTCCTTCCAATTGAATCTCGTCGATCTACTCAGCTGTCGGTACCAATAACGGGCGGGGCCCACCATGAGATCACCGAAAACCAGACATCTCTCTTCGTCCGGTGCTTGATCCCGGAGGAACGCTGACTTCACTTTGCCGATCCAGGTTCGTGCTTTGTCTTCTTCCCGATCCTTCCCTGAGAATTCTTTCAGTTCCGAAATCGCTGAGATTCTGATCCTCTGCGTGATGTTTCCCCCTCCGGCAGTCACACCGGTCGAGGCTACGTGAGGGCGCCGTGGTTCGGGCATCCATAAATCGTCCGGGTCGTATTCCGCCTCTTGATGGATCTGCTGGTAAGTGTCCGACTTCACCGATTCCATCTCCACATCCGGCATGTCATGGCTTTCGTGCGAGGGATGGAAAAAGGCACGGCGATCTGGGTAGTGGGTCGGCTGTCGAGTCATTCGCTGAGCTGTACGTTGATCCGCCTCGTACTTCCTCATGGCTGCATTGAAGTGCCGGCTTAGATCGCCCTCTTCTTGATCATTCAGCCTAGTACGGGTACCGGCCGATCTCTGTGGCATGTCGCTCTTGGCTTGTCCTTTAAAGGCGTCGATCTTGGCTTGGCCGATCTTGTCCTTTAAAAACATACCGCCAGACGGTCCTAACGACATTCGACGAATGCTGATGGATCCATCTGACTCGCTCTCGGAGTCGTCCGAGGCGTAGCGGGGCGATCCCACGGCGTGTTCCTGAAGCGAATCAAAAGGTGTCTCGAGCTTGTCTTCAGGAGCGTTGGCTTTGCCCACCAGCATTATCATGATCTCCACAAACTCGTTCGCCGCGTTCTTCAACTGTTCCAAGCTGCAGCTCAGCAGTTCATCTCCATCAAAAGCGTTAGGGCAGACACCCATGTCATCCAACATCTGCAAAATCAAATTGATCTCGTCAACTTTGTTGGTCCCCGGAGGTGGGACCGAGATCGGCTTGTCCAGAGGACCGATCAACTTGGGCCTTAATATCTTGAACACTGGATCCGTCTTGAGTAGCGTTTTCAAATGGCCATAATAATACTGCCACTTTGCACGGTCCCGCGCTTCGCTGTTCGTCTCCTTCTCCCTGGACGCGATCTTCCCTGGGTTGTATTCCGTCTTTGGCTTCGCGATCTTACCTGGTGCTTCATCGCATTCCTCCTTGACTCCGGTCTTCGGTTGCACGGTGTGGCCGATCTGTCGCTCTTTGACGTCTGATCCCACCGATCTCATCTTGGATCGTTCCAATGCGGTCGATCTCGCGGTCGAGTGTCTCGGCTTGAGGTCGGGCGATCTCTCGACGAAGGAATAGGGTTTGGCTTTCGCCGATGTGGTTTTCACCATTGGATTTTCATCCAGCAGATCGCTCTTTGCAGAGCGATCTGCGGTGGCCCCCGAAAGGGCCCTAGGAGGTATTTGAGGTTTATCTTCCAGATCGATCTCTCGATCTTCCTCTTCCATTTTCTTTTCATCAGGGCCCCTCCCAAAACTCTGATGATCTGAGGATCTTGTGTTTCTGCGTGTCTGCGTCGATCCCTCTGTCGCTGACACTTCAATCCCAGGTTCTTGCTTGATCTTGACATCTTCGCCAGTGGACTCACGGTGAAATCCAGAGGCCTCAGAAGATCCGGGCACGCGCACCATTGTGGTGAAGTCGATCTCACAAAATTACTTTAGTGAGTGTCAATCTTCCACTTGCCCAGACTTGCCGACTCACGGAGGGGGTACTCCGATCCGTGCCTTGCTGTATAACCTTGTGCTCACCTTGTGTACCCGTCGGTTGGGCTGGCTTGAGCTCTTCGTAACGGCCTTGGGAGATGTCGATCTCGCTGAGGGTTTGGGGTTGAGCGTTCGCTTCCGGTGCGGAAATCTTCACACCACGAACGGGGGTTCTGCGATCTTGATCTTGAGTCGCGGCAGTCACTCTTGGGCGATGTCGCGATCTCGATCTTGAATCACACCGATCTCGATTTGTCTTCGGGATCGGGGTCTTCGCTGTGCGGAAATCTTCACTCAGCAAATAGTTGTCTTGCGTCGATCTTGCGTTGGGATCGGTCCGATCTGGTCTTGGGATCGGCCGATCTTGCCGGAAGTGCGCAATATGGGTGGATCGGTTGCTTGTTTCGCCAAAATGAAACGTGCCGATCTGCCCTGTAGATCGCTTCGATCTTGCTCGGTCTTGTCTTGAACTCCTTGTCCAGATCTTCTGACCACTTGAGCCGCCTCGCGATCTTGTGACCAAAATCCTTTTCCTTTTCCTGATGTTGCTGCTACCCTAGCAGTTGAGTTGAGTGTGAGTACTTGATCGATCCGGGCCAAATATCCCGAGATCGCTCTTCTCGATCTTGGCCAACAATCCAAGATCGGTCTTCTGTGTCCTTGTAACACGCGCGCCTTGACCCGCCGGGGAAGCCAAATCAATCTTGCCCGGAGAAGAGGGGAGGGGAACGTGCGTCGTGAGCAGAAGAAGTAGAGTTCAAGTCTGTTTATTAACCAACCAAATTAATATCCAACCTATCATTAAGCCTATTCCCAACCGTAGGTCACTGTCCAAGTCGATATCACCTTTAAGCTTGACCGCCCCCTTGAACACGTGTCGAAATCTCGTGACCTGTACTCCAAAGATAGCGCCAATACTCCCGATATCGTACCTAGACACCAGAAGGGACCAAATTCCAAATACGGTACCAAATACCCAATTTTGATACCGAAAAGTCCAAAATAGTATCCAAATGCCGAATGTGTCTAAATCCATTTTGCGACGTCCATTCGACCGGCTTCCACTGGCTCTTTCGGTCTGAACTTTTGGGACATCTCTCATGGACCTTCAACGAGCATGTACATCATCATACGATAGCTCCATCATCGATATATCCATAACCAGCAGGGAACATGACCGATCTGATGTCCAATTCGAGATCGAGTAGGCTCGACACAGTGCGATCCGGCCCTATATGTCGTTTCCGTTCATTGTGTGTACTCCAATACCATTCCCAAGGGTCTATCTGCTCAATGGGACCATCCATAGTTCTTACAACGGTCCCACGGACTCCCACAAACATCCACAATTCCAGATCGGTCCATAATTAACCTAAATCAGTACTTCTTTTGGGAGCCCGGTATAGAATGTCACCGATCTAATAGACTTCAACACCGTTGTCACAGAGTCACTTCGCATCGTCTGGTCCCAGATGCACCTTTCCCAGAGTAATTCTGCTTCAGATCAGCCGTTTAGTACAATCCAGTCCCTTGTCCCAGATCGCACCGTTACAATCATTCCTTGTCCCAGATCGCAGCATGGGAATCATCCCTTTTCACGCCCCGTCTCAGATCGTTCCATACCCGTCAGTCTGACGACAGTTGGATCGTATCGTCTTTCTCCGTCGGGATCGCCTCCCATCTCTCATTGGATCGCCAGGTCCCGTGGTCTAATTCTCCACCAGTAAGTGGCGCCTCAAATATGTGGTCACCGATCCTCGTAGAAAATTTGATTAGTGACTTTGCCACAGTACCATTCCACAGTATATGTTCTTCTCTTCATTGTACGTGCTCCAATATCACCCTTCAGGGTTTATCTGGTCCACAAGACTCTCCACATAGCTCCCTGGACCTCCACGAGTATCCACGTTTCCAGACCGGGCTTTAATTAACCTAAATCAGTACTCCTGTTGTGGGATCGGTAAAGAGCATTACCCCATCTGCAAGATGTTACTCCTTCTTCCCAGAGTCATGTAGCATCGCATCACCTGTTCCCAGATGCATCTTTCCAGAATGACTTGGCCACAATATCCACGACCGTTGCTATAAGTATCCTTCTCCTTGACCAACATTCAGGTAAATTGTATGACTTCGTCCCAATTCCTCGTCCCAGATCTCTCCATGGAAATCGTTCTATTTGTCGTCTTGTCCCAGATCGCTCTGTCCCCGGTCGTTCCATATCCATCATTCTGGCGAAAGTTGGATCGAATCGCCGATACCCGTTGAGATCTCTTTACATCTCCTTATTGGATCGCTAGGTCCCGAGGCATCATTTTCCACCAGTGAGTGACACCCCAACTGGGTGGTCATAGATTCACTTCCGTCATTTGATCCGTGACTTAACCACAGATTTCTCGGTGCAAAAATATGAACATATGATATTTATCATAATTTTTTTGAGTCCATTGCGTTCACATCAACTATGAGGCATTCATTTGAATATTTAATGACGAATACTCTGATTTGAACGTTGAACATTGTCTCAAACGGCTTCTATAACCTCTTCAAAAATCACAACCTTGAATTGCTAGTTAGTATCCTTCCTCGAAATTACATCTCAATAATAAGTGTCATCTATACCACGTAAATAGTTTCATATTGATAATTTTTTATCAGTATCTAGTGGTTTACGCAGCCATCGCGTGTAGTATGTAGTTGTCTAAACTACACCTGGGTATACTTTTTTATAATCGCCTGTTTTACTCTGTAAGCGCTAACATTAGGGCCGAACATTAATCTTGCGCATCTCTATTTTTTAAATATTTATTGCCACTAATTAAGTGTGATGAATTTATTTTTAAATAATAAATTACATATCTATTGCGCGTGTTATGTATCTTTTTGTCGTTGTAGAGTATGGTCGTTTGATAACATACCATATGATATTAGCGCATAGTCCAAAATCAGAAGCACACATTCCCACGTCGAGGTCGTTTATATATTAACCCGATCAATACAATAAGAATCAGGATAATTTATTCAAATATTGCCAGTCACGAATTGAAAATTTTCTTACCTCAGAAGGATTGGTACCAATCTCATTATCTCTTCGTGAGATTGCCGCGCTAGTGATGGCCTTGATTCCACATCACCAAAAAACGAAGTCTGACGCATAATTCTTGATTATTATACAATCTAAAAGTCACCGCTTACCGGTGACTTTTAGATTGTTAAATGATCACCGGAATAAACCGCTGATTGCAATTAGATAGGCACGTAAAGCGTATTCTACTCCGTCAATAGCTGTGACAGAGTAAGCATGTGAGCGTAAGACAATATTATCTTCCGTGATATCACTTGCTCCTTTTAACGTAATAGCTTGACCATTCATTTTTTGTTCAAGCAACTTTTTCAGCCGCTCCATCAAACATGTTTAAAAACGACTATAATGTCTTGTGGGTGATCAACGTTGTGTTAATGATGCTGATTATTGTCGTGGCAGATAATGTTGCCACTTTGCATTCGCTATCTCACCCTCTTTACCCTGGCGATATGTTTTCAATGACTAAATTAATTCTAATATAAAATAATCCTGATAAAAAAGATCAAACCATTCTTGTTGCTGATCTCTTTAGATTTCTTGCAGCGCAATGGTTTCTGTTGAATACGCCCGGCGGAGACTTAACTAACTAATTACTGCGGGACTTTTTGCCTTTCTTTTCAATAGCAATTCATAATTTTTATAACTAATCGTGCACTACACAACAAAATTGGTTCTGTGCACTCGTATTCGCTATATTATATAAATTTACAGCATATCAAGCAATTGAACGATACCTTTATTACGCATAGTGAGACATAAATCTTAAATACCATTCACTTTATTGTCACTAAAACTCCTGTTTATCTCACCCTATATATGCTAAGACAGATTTCACATACTGAAGAAACCTGTATAGCGCTTTCGATTTTATTTAAAGCATTGTATCACAAAGATTCAAGACCTTTTGTCGAAAGACTTTTTATAGTAAAGCTTAAAAAGTACGGTGTCTTTTTGATAGGACTACACGTCACCATGAATGCTATCATATACAATAATTGATCTTTGATTAGGAAAAAGCGTTGATTAGCGCGCATCTATATGTGTGGAATCGACGATTTCGGGCCTAAGAGTGTGCATTACTGGATTCGAGCTTATGATTGATTCGTCGTATCTTCTACGTCACCTTATACTACTCTTGACAACGACATGATCCTACCGACGCATATCGTAGGGATAGTGGCACATATCACATTATATCCACGTCTTCAATATTACATTGAAGGGCAAAATTGACGATAAATAAGATCGATGATTTGCAGAATGTCTATCTACTTTTTGTATAAGGTTTAGTGATCGTTTGTTGGCAGAATGCACAGTAAAATATCAGGTCAAGAATAGCTCGCAAAATGCTTGCTACCCCTAAGCTTCTAATTTTTGTATAGTACACTCACTATACTCCCATCCTGATGGGTGATCCAATAGGCGCGTGGATTCTTCGTAATAACTATTTCCGCCTCATCAGCTTAAGCGCAATCTTACTGGTAAGTAAGTGCCGTATCGCTTTCTGCCGGTACACTTTCGCCGGTCGAGACGCCTTCTCTCAAACGCTCTCACTCGACTCGGCCGCGCTTGGTGGCTTGAATAATTATTGCTTCGGATATCTCATTTAGGGCCATCGCTAATTAAAATATTTATTGATTCATTTTTTATTATCTACTCCGAGCAGTATTAGAACACCACTTAAATGTCTTCAATTTTCTCTCACATGGATGATAGCGAATATCGATGTAATTAGTACACTTGTAGCACTAGGGTCAATAGCCAACGCTATCGATTCTAAATTTTCTTTGTCACATAATCCAGCTTCGTTAAGTGACATCTTGCCAAGCTCGCACAGATATAACGATTGCCAATTTGATTTCCAAACGGGTTTAGATAACACCTTGTATCTTGCTTCTGTTGACGACAGTGCAATGGTGCGCTGCTATTTGATTCTCCAGCTGAAGCATTCACAATATATCATAAAGTGTAGCCAATTGTGCTCTGTCGGATGTCCACGTCGTCAGCCTATTCCGCGTCCAAATATTCTGCTAGTCCTTTCTGGTCCCTGGCTTGAAATTCGATGCCGTTTTTCTTCGTCCATTGAACGTATCTAAAAGCCCGCTAAAGTGCTTGTTAATGTGTTAGGCACGGGTTCAAATCCAAATTGACTAATAACTCTTTGTTATTATAATTAGTCGGATCTGTGGCAATACAGTCTCAGCTTTACATCATAACAATCGCCGAGCTAGTCGGCGTAGTTAAGCATGTACGTCAATTCAATGTCTGACGCGATTCGCCCCTTCGGGTTCTGTTGTGGCTCTCGCCTAGATGAATACCTCCAACCACTCACTATTCTTTCCAGAAGAATGCCTGATCTCAGCAATTTCAGTTCCCTTAATCCTATGGCCCAGACCAATGGATTGAGGTCGGCGTTTTGACGCTTTTACAGGGCACCAGACGCAGTATACGCCTGACTGGAAGGCTAACGGTGTCCTTGGTCAAAGACTATCGGGCTCGTCACTTGAAGAGTCTTTGGACAGTGCCATCTATGGGGTTACTGGCTCGCCGATCGAAGAAACTCAAAGAGGTGCCGTCTACTGATTGACCAGATCGCCGTGCGACTAGATTTGTCTTTTTCTCGAAGCGAGTAATTTCCACCCCGGGTTGACTTAACTCTTGGCGCTTCCAATTCAGACCTCTTTAAGCTAGGATATTCGAGGCTTGTCAGCAGGCATAATCCAGCCCATGCAGGGACTTATTTTAAAAATGTACACTTGTATTGGATATAGAAAATCCTACTCTGTAATGATTATATTTAATTATCTTCCAGATTGCAAAGGACGCCTAAGTGATCCTCTCTCACCCTTCTCGTGGGACGTACCAGCTATTAAATCGCCCCCTCGTCGAGTCTTTCCTCGTGGATTCTCGGCCAATCGAGTCTTGTCTCGTCGAGTATTCCCTTGTCGAGTCTTGTCTAAACGAGTTGGATGTGCTCCGACTTCTCTCTTCGGGTTCAATACTTCTATATTTAATTCAAAGTAATCATACCACGCTCGAAGATTCCTTACACCACACCTGGGTGAGCCATAAGCGTAAGTTAAAGTGAAAGATCTTAATTATATATTCCGACAGTGGCAGTGAATGCAAAGGCTTCAGAGGCAATATTAAACGCGATATGGGTTCATCTTTTTTAGAACGATTTAAGAATTTAAGGATAGAATCAATTTAGGAGAATGCGTCCTACATTATTAAATATGGTGCAAAGCATAAAATATCAAAGCTTCCATTACCTTGTACATGGGTTGCCCCGGATAAAGAAAGCTAAAATTATAACTGAAGCAGGAAGTAATCGTACCTGATGTTCTTTTATCCATAAATGGTTATGGGTTAGGGGGTTAGTAGAGCTGTAGTCTTTGATTTTTATTGCCTCGTTCGTTCTAATGTAAAAATTAAATCTATCGTGGACGTGGAATAGGGTTAATTTTGCTACGCAGCACCTAAATTATTTGAGGCACTACTGACCTAAACGTATGGACTAGTCTACCCCTATTCGAACGATAAGCCATCAAAAAAGATCACGCAACAATGATCGAGTATGAGCCTGATATAAAGAAGGGTACAGAGAGCGTGGTCCATTGATAGGTTAGGCGTTTAAAGTTTTAATAGACAATAAAAAGATATTTAACTATTTTAATTAAAAAGAAAATGTGACACAATATAGTGATGTAATGCAATATAGGTGCATGTCGCATAAAATCTTGCCATAAAAGACCCTTGTTACTTAAACAAATTAAAATAAAGAATAATTATTATACTAATGATTTATAATTATTATTCAATGAATTGATAGATGCTATCAAACAAAAATGTTTCAATTCGTTTCGTGGTATTAGCTTAAGTTGACCACAGACTGCACAGATGGTGTTTATACAAGACCAGGAAATGTACAAATGGTGACATCAAAAGATAGAGGGATCAATATACATCTAAAGATAAGTGTTAAAATAATGGGGTAATGTCGCAAATAAATTTTAGGATGTGGATCGGTGACCACTCAATTAAGACGTCACTAACTGGCGGAAAACGACACCGGGCGATGTAGCGATCTAATGGGAGATGGAAGGTGATTCCAACGAAGCTCAACGATCCATTCCAACTATTACCAGGGTGACGGAGACGGGGGGATAATTGGGACAAGATGAAAAAAAGAACGATCTCCATGAAGCGATCTGGGACAAGATGAAAAATAAAATGGTTTCCATGGAGCGATTTGGAACAGGGAAGTGGGACGAAGTCATGCAATTTACCTGAATGTTGGTTAAGGAGAGAATATGTATATTTGAGCAGGCGAAGACTGGATCTCATATTTTAATGCGAAGGTCTCTTGATTTACGGACATTGGAACGTTGGATTAAATGCCCATGACAACGGTAGTGGATATTGTGGTTAAGTCACTACGGAAAGCTGCATTTGGGACCAGGTGATGCGTTATGAATGTTCAGGAGATTCAAGGAGGCTATTTCAAAGCGTATGGACGATCGCATCGATCGGATAAACACTGAAGGATGATACGGGAACACGTACAAGAAACGAGAGAATGTCTATGGCTGATTTGTACTAGATCTTCAACATTTTCATATTCTAAATCTGATCGGTAATATATTCTGTTGATCATGGATATGTCGTTGATGGAGATACTGATTATTGATGATTATGCTTGTTGAAGGTCCATGAGTAATGTCGCAAAAGTTCAGACCGATAGAGCCATTGGAAGCCGGTCGAATTGACGTCGCAAAATGAATTCAGACACATTTGGCATTTGGGTACTATTCAGAGCTCTCCGATACCAAAATTGGGAATTTGATACGATATATGGGATCTGGTTCTCATTTGGTGTATAGGTACGATATCGGGAGTATTGGCGCTATCTTTGGAGTACAGGACATGAAATTCCGACACGTGTTGAAGGGGGCGGCCAAGCTTAAAGGTGATATCGGTTTGGAGAGTGACCTATAGTTTGGAATAGGCTTAAAGATGGGTTGGCTATTAATTTGGTTGGTTAATAAATAGACCTGAACTCTACTTCTTCTGAACACGACGCGCGTTCCCTCCCTCTCTTCCGGGCAAGATTTCGCTGGCTTCCCCAAAGGTTTGAGGCAAGCGTGCTACAAGGACATTGAACACAGATCTTGGATTGTTGGCCAGGATCGAGAAGAGCGATCTCGGGATATCTGGCCCGGATCGATCAAGTACTCACACTCAACTCAACTACTAGGGTAGCAGAAACACAAGGAAAAGGAAAACGACATTGGACACAAGATCGCGAGACGGCTCAAGTGGTCAGAAGATCTGGACAAGGCGTTCAAGACAAGACCGAGCAAGATCGAAGCGATCCACAAGGCAGATCGGCACGTTTCATTTTGGCGAAACAGGACACCGATCTGCCCATATTGCGCACTTCCGACAAGATCGGCCGATCCCGAGACTAGATCGGACCGATCCCAAGACCATATCGGACCGATCCCAAGGCAAGGTCGACGCAGGACTACAATTTATGAGTGAAGAATTACGCACAGAGAAGACCCCGATCCCGAAGACGAATCGAGATCGGTGTGATCCAAGGTCAAGATCGCGACATCGCCACATAGTGATCGTCGCGCCTCAAGATCAATATCGCAGAACCCCGTTCGTGGTGTGAAGATTTCCGCACCGAAATCGAACACTTAACCCCAAACCCTCAGCGAGATCGACATCCCTAAAGGAAACTACGAAGAGCTCATGTCAGCCCAACCCACGGGTACACAAGGTAAGCACAAGGCTATACAGAAAGGCACAAATCGGAGTACCCCCTCCGTGAGTCGGTAAGTCCGGGCACGTGGAATATCGACCCTCACATCTGCGATTTTGTAAGATCGAGATTACCACAGTAATGCAGCACGCTCCCGCTTTTTATATGTGTAATCGTAGAGCAGTTTAGAAGATATTGTTGGTCTTACAACACCAACACATTCCAAAATTTAATGGTTATGCTCTTATTGCTATATTAAAAGAGTAAAAGACGAGAACATCAAAGGTTATATGTACGTGCGTATAGAAATAACGTTGAATGATAAGTAGCTTCAATATTATCTTATAGATAGTCAAATAATTTGAATTTGCTAGTGAGAATACGTGGTATGAGCATAAGCTATAGATTATTGTATGAATTAAGCCACTACCTATTTTATTTAAATTCGAAGAGTATTCGGCAATTTAACCTTGACTGAAACAGCAAACAAAGTACAACATACACTTTCATGTACACTAATGAATATTTTGTTGATCACCTGTGGTCACAGACACAAAAAAAATTAATTGAATACTCAATGTGCATTAGGTCAACTTCAACCAGGGACTATACAGTTGCACGCAAGTTTAAAATCCTGTCCATAACTTCGAACAACTATAATTGATATGCTCTAAAAAAATGTCATATCGATTCCTACTACAGTCTTCCCTCTGCTAAGTTATAGACTTGGTGGAAGGCAAATCTTATAACATAGCAGAGGTTATTCCATAGCAGAGATATGCTGCGGAAAAATTATTAATTTAATTAATTAAAGAATCAAAAACGCAACAAACCTCCAGGATTCCAAATCCTGTCTGTCACGTGTCACGTGCCCTTTGACGATTTTGTGATTTTGGTTGCCCTACCAGTCTCTGGTGATTTTGCTATCTCTGGTCAAGAATTTCCACCAACTGTACCTTGCTCACTCACAACAGATGTCGCAGATACGTCTTACCAACGAGCAGAAGCTGCGCATCTGCAAGCACCAGGAAGCTAACCCGCGCATCACCCAGACTGCCCTGGCGGCTTGGACAAAGGACGCCTTTGACCTTCAGAAGGCACTTTCCCAGGCAGCGATCAGCAAAATCATCAAAAAAAGGAAGGAGCTTGAGGCAATGGACACCACTAACCTCAGCGCTAAGCTTCCTCGGACTGTCCAGCACCCAGCTGTGGAGGAGGCCGTCGCCTTCTGGGTCTTGCAGTGCCAGCACCGTGGGGTCGCTCTCACTGGAGATCTCATACGGGCCAAGGCTCAGACTTTTGCGGTATCAATGGGCGTCTCGGAGGAAAATATCCGCTTTTCGAATGGGTGGCTCCACAAATTCCAGCAGCGCCACAAACTGTGAGCTGTCCGGATTCATGGCGAGAGTGGCTTAGCAGATATGGGCGTTCTAGAGGAGGGTCTTCCACACCTCAAGGCCGTGGTTGCTGTGTATACTCCACGTGACGTGTACAACATGGACGAAACTGGTAGGTCTGAGAATACAGTAGAGTACTGTACTCATTGTACAGTACAGAAGCATCTCAAAGGCTCACTTTCTGTTCAGGGTTGTTCTACAGTATGACGCCCGACAGAACGATTGCCCAGCAAGAGGTCGAAGGGTTTAAAAAAGACAAGGTACATTATTGCTCTCATCTTGGTTTCCTGCGTTTCTCTGACACTAACAACTATTCTAGACGCGCATCACATTTGCTCTCACGGCAAACGCTGATGGATCCGACAAACTCCCGCCGTTCTTCATTGGACACGCCAAAAAGCCGCGGTGTTTTGAGCGCAAGACAGCTGAGCGACTGGGCTTTCTCTACCGCAACAACAAGAAAGCCTGGATGACTGGCATACTCTTCCAGGAATGGCTGGGAGACGTCGACAAAAGTATGAAGGTAATTTGGGGCATGCCTTGAGCATTTTCGTTGTAGTACAGTAAATGAGGTTTGACTAACGCGTTGACCACAGCAAAAGGATAGAAAAATCCTGCTTCTCATGGACAACGCTCCTTCACACATTGTTGCTGACCTGGAACTCACCAACATCACGGTCCAGGCTCTTCCTCCTAATACGACTTCAAAGGTCCAACCCATGGATGCTGGGATCATTGCCGCATTCAAGAGGCACTACCGCCGGCTGCATCTGCAGAATGCCTTGGACCGTGACGAGCGCGGAGAAACCAACCTTTACAAGGTTGATCAGCTCACGGCCATGCGTTGGTCGCTGACTGCGTGGAGCGAGATTTCCAGTGCCACAATCGCCAACTGCTTCCGTCATACGGGACACATGGACGGTCCGGCTCTGCCGACTGGTGGGGGTGAAAACGAAGCCGGCACTGTTGGATAGCAGGCCCAGCAGGAGGCAACAGCTGCTGCAGTAGAGGAGCAGCGCGTGGAACAGGATCTTGTTTCGGCGCTGGAAAGGCTCCCGCTCCGCAATCCCATGTCGATCGTTTCTCTTTTCAATCCGGCTGAGGAGGAGGAGACGGCGCATGCGGAGCTGACCGATGCCGATAACATCAAGCTTGTTAAGGATCCGTATGGGGAGGAGGAAGGTGCTGCTGAGGCGGATGAGGAGGTGGAAAAGCATTCGAAGGCTGAAAAGCTTGCCAGACTTAGTCTATCCATCGCCCTTCTCGACCTTTCTCACGAGTCCCATCGTATAGCTCACCGCACCCTTCGCCAAGTCCAAGCTGATCTCCGTAGTGCGAGCACCACTCAGGCCACACTTGATTCCTGGCTGAAGTAGTTTCCTCTCCTCTTTCCACTCCTTTCTTGCAGTGAATAACAAAAAAAAGGTTCTGCGTACAATATTTCTGCTTACGGCGGACAAAAATATTCCCTCTGATAAGTTGTATTTGGCCCTCAGGCTATTCCGTATAACTCATTCCGTAGTCACCATAGAACGAGGTCGGTGGAGACCGAATCCTATAACTTACCGGAGGTTATTCCGTAGCCGGGGATAACTTAGCAGAGGGAAGACTGTATAATATTTGGACTAGAGTCAGCGAAGAAAACACTACTTTTATTGGACGAGGATTCATATATGGGTCAAGGGCTTATCTCCATGACTTACTAGCTCTTATTGATGTATTAGTGCATTTATAACAGGTCTTACGTCGCTTCTGAATCCTAAGCATCTGTAGTGAGATACATGCATCCATGACTTATTTCGTGGTGCACAATGTCACGAGGCAGAAGCACATGCCGACGATTATGATATGGACAATCAGTGGCGTATCGCGAGATAAGAACGTATGTTAGTATATATTATTTAGCCTAGATGATGGAGGATCGACAATGAGAAATATATAATTTTAGTGACAAGACAGCTTAATTTTTTTTGCTAGCGACACCGACGATAATTACATACTAGAAACGAAATGGATGATGATGAAGTTGTAGCGGACCGAGCACAGCCCCTAGCCAGAGGTTGGCTTCTTGCTTGACGAGCAAGTATGTTCCTTACCAAAACACGACTCTGCGAGAGAACGAGCTTGAAGCTCCAGGTCCTTGTTCAATGGACCTTAGCAATTTATTGACTTGACGGCACAGTGTGCTGAGGAGTCCATGTCTCAACGAGAATTTTCTCTTTTAAGACATGAGACGACTTCATAAGGCACGTATCTCTTATAGATTAAAAGGGGAATAGAACTTTATTCTTTTTATCTAAAATGAGTGCCATATATTACAAGTACTTAATCTAGCCACTAATACACAATATTATCTTTTAAGAGATCTTGCACTTGGTGTCTGACACACGTCAGACTCCAGCAACAGACATATTGTTCGAATATCATTCTCAATGAAGTTTTATCCCTGGTGTGAACCACAGCTTTCAGGTCGCTTAACAACCGGCGTGTGACATTTAACACCATCTCTCGTCAGACCGACGTTTCCACAAACTGTCAATTAAAATTATTCATATAAGCGGTCGTTGCATGTGCGCCTTTTTCACATCTACTCATATCACTAAACGTTCCAGCATAATCACATTTAAGCGCCTGAGTCTTCCCTCTTTTATCGATCTCGATGGGAAAGTGGACAATGGTAGCAATACCAGTGTCGTTAATGACAAACGAATTATTTCCATTCCATCTGTGCCTAAGGTTCGACCTCATTCGGCTCAAAATAAGTTTGCCAAACGTGGTGAAGCCAACGCTCCAGCTGTGCAGCACTATACATCGGATGCGGGGAAGTTTAATAGCACCAAGCCGCCCAATGAGCAACAACAACTAATCCTTCAGCAAGAAGAGAGTGCTCGTCTATTTCTTAGACCGACAGAGTACTCACAAGCCGTTGCTGCTTAAGGTTCACACATTCGAAGTGGAAATACGTTTCCATAGAATAGTTGGTTTTAATCTGTCGACATGAACCATCAATTTAAAGGCTACGTCGCCCAAGGGCATTGCTTACCTTAGCAACCCATGCGAAACATCGCAAGTCTTTTTTGATCACACAAAGTTGACATAAGGCTTACCTTACAAATACGAGAACGTCGTGCCTCGGCTTATCAAATTTCGGACTTGCCCTAAGTCTTGTTAGCAAATTAATTACCTGAACAATAAAATAACCACTTATATCGCTAAGTGTTTTAAACAAGGCACCTCGGCAGAACGTTGTCTTTAACAGCAATTGCTAGCGTTGCAGATCTTCGTCTAGAACAAAATTTAAGTTATGCCTATACCGAGCACTAGGTAATAGAAAAATTGCTCACTTGTTCACGCTACACTACGGCTACGCGGGTAGTCGCAAAATTAAGCCATATGTTGCTTAGCAACCCGCCTATCGCACACTACTACTCGTGAAAAGCATGCTTTATCTAAAGACAATCATGAGCGGCGATCAAGAATGTTGACAGCGTAAATACAGTCTTGTCGTAACGTTATCTTAAACTTTACGAGTTCGATGATTTAGGGTATCTGCTCCATTTCATCAGGTACTAATTTTGGCATTTGCGACGACGTGTAATTAGGAGCTGTTCTACGTGCAACAGTCGGTTTTCTTGATCTTCGATCAGAGACGGAGAAGGTCCACATATTGGATGTATCTTGTGCCGGTTCTCGTCAAGATTATGATGACCTGAAGCACGAGGTGCAACGTCTTCGCGAGCGTGTAAAAGGCATGGATTCAATCGAGACCCGGCTAATAGACTTGGAGCACGGTCAACTTATTTTGGATGGACAGATACTTCTCCTAATGAAAAACTGGAGACTAGTGGCACAGCCACCTTCGGCGGCGCAAGCGCCTCAAGACGCACGAGAGAACTATCTCGATACGGCTTTAGCAATCAAATGTTAAACACGAGTTTTGTGCGCGTTATGCGCGGAAGTTCAAGCGTGTAAGCAAGGACCTGCTTGACAACGACCGTGGACCGGCTCGAATTATAGTGGAAGCAACTTTGACCTGAAAACAGCAGGTACAAAATTTGTAGATTGTCTATCAGCAATAAGTAATACATGGTATATGACCTCAAACGATTTAATACAATCAATGCCTATCACATATCATTGTTGCTTTTGTTCATTCTAGAACTTAGCTGTTGGATCACGCACATGTCGTAAGACATTTAATCGCGTTGCGAGAAACTTATTTGCCCCTTTATGAACAGTAGTAGGATTGACATCGGTAAGCAGGTCGGCTAAGTCTCCACCATTAATTTTAGAATCACGTAGTGTTAATGTTTACGTAACGCGAGGGTGTGCAATACAGTCAACTTAGAACGGAGAAATTCTGCAGACACGTGAACGGCGTTGTTCAATGCAAAGTGACGACAGGGAGCTTCGAGATCCAACGTGCTTGTAATACATCACAAACACTGCGTAATGTGTAAGCGATGACGCGATTCAATTGTTTAATTTAATCAATGTTCTGCGGAAGATCCGCTGTGGACATGTACAGTCGTATACCGAGCACCTTAAATTTGGAATATCAAAACTTTCCGGTGAAGCGAAGATCTCTATCAGAAAAATTTACCAAAGGCAAACAGTGTTGTCGAATCACTCGAACGATCAACAGCGTAGCTATACCTTCATTATCGATAGAGTTCGGCCTTGCCGCTAAGTAATCCATCTTGCTTAAACGGGAAAACAAAGACTCCAATACCCGTTGTGTCGTACGAATCCTTCGGCACAGTACACGAAACAATGAATTCATGCTGATGGACTCCCAACACCCCTTGGATCGATGCAAACTAGATAGCGGCGCTGCCGCGTAAGGTAAGGGGTTCACCCGTTTACACATATCACACGTAGGCACATAATTGCTGACTAATTTACAGATTTTGTGCCACCAATAGAATTACGCCATATGTAATCTTGCGACCGAGCTATTTATAGATTTGTGCCAACAAAATCATTGAGCTATAGGTTTTTAAGGACCGAGATCACTACTCAACGCAGTATCATGTGGCCCATTGAAAATCCGATACTTCAATTCCATATCATGAGGGACAACGATACGAGTGTTATCCTTACCATCCGTGTAATAGCATATTAGACGTCAATTATTATAAAATTGATGAAGTCTTGCACGTAAGTGCGCTGACAATTCTACGTTTAAGTTGGTTGAATATTCGCTACTAAAAGCACGTAGCAGAGCTTAACAGTGATCATCACGGGCATACACCGTGAAAATGAAGTACGGTATGGACCACGACATATTCGTTACATGAGCGATCCATAGTCAGGCCTGCGCGATATATTATCGGCCAACAAGTTCTGCTTGACCGGCTTGTACTTATTATAAAAGTTATACTCGGCAAAGAACAAAAGACAACGAAAATATTTGAAGAGATATATGATGACTGCGTTTTTATTGCGTAAGTACGGATGACCGGTGTATATCACACAAGGCTTGGCGTTGAGTAGATGGAATCTAAATTTGACAACATCTTACCTTATTGCAAGCAGCGCATCGTCATGAACAGAAAAGTTCTTCTCTGCAGCCTTCAGATGGAGATTCTTTCACAAGACTACACTCTTATGACCATCCGAATTATTTTGCAATAATGCTCATTCAATGGAAAGGTCAAAAAGGTCCCATAAAACACCAAAAGGCCGCGCAGAATCTGGCAGAGCCAGGTTCGGTGTCAAAGGAGACTCTTTTAACAGCTTTATACGCATTGTTTTGTGTGCTAGTCAAGCATCATTCCAAAAAATTTGAATTCGGTTTGATAATGGCCGAGGCACGTCTTCGTATACGCACTATAATTGTGCAATTTGTTGGCTTGACCGAGCCACTTGCGTAAGTTTTTTAAATCTTAGGAACCGGCCATTCAAAAATGGCTTTTTTGATAAAGTGGGATCTTAAAGTTAAGGGACGAGCCCTCAAAAACACTCACTGTGCCGGACTGCCGACTTAAGGAAAGGGGGAGTGTACTTCTATTCCGCGTATAGACCTTGACTCACCTTTTGTACCCTAAGCTAGCAGGTTGTACTATTCGACTCGAACGTAGACTAAGATGTGGTATTCTCGGCAGAAAGATAGACCCTGGTCTTCGAGAGAGATATGCTTCACTCAGTGGGACAGTAGGTGGTTACTCTATCCACTCGGTCAATAAAGGCCCTATAACGAAATCCTGAAGGTATATTGTCTCCCCAGCCCTATCAGTAAATCACAGAGGTGTACAACTTCTGGCTTTTCCCGTGCTCCATTTTTGCTAGGATAAGAGGCCACTTCCGATGGCCTTTTATGAGGGGGACAATTGCTACTCGACAAACCCACAGACCGTATCTTTCAAAGGTTCTACTGCACTTATTCTCGCCGTGCAGCTGTTTCCAGTGGGGTAGGGCAAACTAAATTCATTCTGAAATCAGATAGGCATACTACAAGTTATACCTTTAGGCACGAAGGCGACGATTCACTTAAATCGCATTAGTAGTAGTACTATATATAATCACTTTTAAAGTTCTCATATATATCCTTGCCCGTAGCACTGACCCTTCATTTGACTAGTAAGAGTAGCCGGATCTTGTGGTACTGGGTCTACCAGTGAGGGACCGGTTGCCGGCGAAGGACCGGGTTTACCAGTGAAGTACATAGATATACCGAGGAAGGGCCAGGTCTACCATTAGGTACCCAGGTCTACCGGTGAATGGCTCTACTCTACTGATGAGGGATCGGGTCTACCGATGATGGCCCAGTTCTGTTATGAGGGACCGGGTACACCGATGGAGGAACGCTGTTATCTTCTGTCAGTACCTTTTTATAGATAATAAATTAACAATGTTTCCCTTTATTGGTTCTGCAGACCCTTCTCATGTAATTACTCATCCACTTTAAGGCCCTTTATCCTTTGAAAAACCCTTTCTCTGAAGGTGACCGCCTGTTCCTTCTCCGTGCCAATCTCTTCGTCCATTATTCTTCAAACGCTTTTACCACAGCTTTGACTCAAGCGGAGGCTTTTCCTAAGGCTTGCTTACTAATAATTTATCCGAGTAAAGGGATTTATATAGTTTCAAAAAAGCATCTAGCTGCGTATGCATACACATTATTTTAGAGCATACACGAAAGCACCGATCTTAAATAATCAAAATGATTGTCTACGTCGGGCTGACCTTTCGACGCACGACTATGGACAAAATGCCATTTATGTAGCCTTTGCATATCCTCGATGAGATCTGTACGATTGCGTCACAAGACGGTTAAATTAGGCCGTTGCATCAAAATACCCTCGGGGAATCACAAGCCTTACATAGCATTCCGCTTTAAGAAGTGGCCCTAGTTAGAAAGATATCACAGTCTCGCTCATTAGTTGGTTACTAAACATCGAATAGTTCGAAGCAGTGAACCTGGAACATCTATTCATGTAGTTCTTAAGCACACCCTTTCTAAAAAATTTGTGTCTGGACCGGCTTGGTGGCTACATTTATCTCATTGTAAGCGTGAACTATGCAATACTTGTCATCCGGCTCCTTGACACAAAAGGGGTGTATAATGAGAATGATTACCCTATCGGAACATCCCCGCCTCGTTCTTGGCACAAAGAAGTCGTCAATGACATCGTACTGTTACCTTGGCAAGGAAAAGTGCCGTGTATCGCAATTTTTTTGGTTTAGAACCCGGTTCAATTTCATGTTTTTACCTAAATCGGAAGGTAAAACTGAGAGTGAGTTGTTGCACACCACGTCCTGAAAATACTTAACTAAACTGTAGAAGAGATCCATGTGATTTTTAAGGATCGCATAATCACTACCAGGAAGGATTGCCATATTCTTGCCTGCAAGGACAAACTCATCAATGAGCGATAATATGTTTCGTTTAGGCCCGGGGCAAACGAACACAAGCCCAAATAAGTTGCCAAATTTTTGAAGTTGAGTAAACTGAATATCAGAAATTGTGTCTGGCTTAAAAAGAGCACCCAAGGATGAAAATATGATTAGGCTAACGGTGCCATCTACGTGATTAGTCACTACCTTTACAAGTGCATATATTGTATTACTATCATTAATATGCAATGACAAGGACACCTTGTGTTTCGAATTTCCATTAAAAATTGCCGTCGTCTTTGAAATAGGCCTTACACCTAATAGAGGTCGGTACAGGGGTATCATCTGGTTAATCTATAACCATCACGTGCTTTTACAAGAGCTCAAGTCCTGGCCGACATCAAGTGAGGTGTTACTATACTCGAACAATTCACTTAGCTAATTCATACATGCCACTCTGCGCACATAATGCCAGCTTTAGTTTAAAATTTCATGTCCCCAGGACATTCATGCTTGCATCATCAGTAATCCACTCTCACTATGAGCATCATTAAACGAAATAGGTAATGCGTCACCATCTATCGATGAGTCTAGATCGGAACTTCATCATTGACGTATTTGATGTCAAATAATTCGGACAACTAATATTCAGCACACTAGTCAATTTAGGTAGTGGCTCACGCCAATAGCGCTTTTGGTACCTAGCAGAAGTGGGTAAATGATTCTTTAAAGCTCCACGAGGAAGCAAGCGCATTTAACCTAAGGTCAAACATCTTCTATCAATCTATGATGCTGGATTTTCAGACAGGCCGTTCCTAAAATAAGATTCATCTCGTGTTTAACTCAAGGACAAAGCCATTTTAGTCAAAGAACTGTACGCCTAAATGAATAGCAATATCTGGCGATATGACACACGTTCCTGGCATTTAACGAACGGAACTTTTCTCACTATCTTGCGCTTTGAGCGCCTCAGCGTACGGGTTACATATTCTCTTGGAATAAATACGAGCATATATACTTGATACCTTAGAATGAAAATATTCATCTAAGGTATGATGTAAACCGTTTACTGTTGGTTAACTTGATCAATCCCGACTTACAAAACGCTCTAAGTTATAAAGAACAAATCTCTATGTTGCTAAGCGCTGTCCTCCTGTCATAGGTACTACAAACCCTACTTCACCATCTAGGGCACCCCGCATCTATTGACAGCTGAAGTTTTCAGTGCCTTACCAGAGTTCTAGCTGTTGGCAGAGACTCAAATTAAGTAATTCTTTTGTTTTTTGCGCAATGGGCATCTGGGATGTGAGTACTTAGTAAATCCGTACGCATAGCAGCCACGCGGGACTCGTTTCTGGTCAGCGACATACATTTCATCTTAATCTCCACTATCATCTTCAGCATTGCGAAGGTCTGTGGGTTCGGGACTAGAGGACGCTAAGGCGCTCCTAGAGATCGCTCGGGCAGAGCTTGAGCTATGCTCATCATAAGCAAGCTTAGCAAGTTCAAGTTGTGGTCGGCATTGTGCGCTTTCTCGACAGCCCATACTTCGATGGTGGGATGGGCACGAAAGACTGCAAATCTGGCGAGGCCAAGACTAAGACCTTTCATAAACACCGTCACATGGACGACCTAGGGGAGACGATCGTTCGAACAGCAGCTATGAGTGTCCTAAACGCTTTAAAATTGTCAAACAGCTTAGTTTTGACCTGCCGGCTAGATAGGAAGCATGATGGCGCGCGATCTGCCTACTTAGCCAAAAGTGCGGATAAGCTGAAGCTTGAAACTTGCCGATGTGAGGCAAAGTCATCTTTAAACGCGCCGCAAGTAAGTGCCCACATCATGGCACTTGTAGCAAGATTTTTTAACGCCACTTCGACCCTTTAATTTAAGTTCTGTATCTATTCTGAAGTATGGGCTATCCTTACCTCGTGGGTTCAGAGGATGATATTTTTCTCCTCTTTATCGGCGCAGTGTGGTGAAGTCGATCTAACAAAATCGCAGATGTGAGGGTCGATATTCCACGTGCCCGGACTTGCCGACTCACGGAGGGGGTACTCCGATTTCTACCTTTCTGTATAGCCTTGTGCTTACCTTGTGTACCCGTGGGTTGGGCTGACATGAGCTCTTCGTAGTTTCCTTTAGGAATGTCGATCTCGCTGAGGGTTTGGGGTTAAGTGTTCGCTTCCGGTGCGGAAATCTTCACACCACGAACGGGGTTCTGCGATCTTGATCTTGAGTCGCGGCAGTCACTCTTGGGCGATGTCGCGATCTGGATCTTGAATCACACCGATCTCGATTTGTCTTCGGGATCGGGGTCTTCGCTGTGCGGAAATCTTCACTCAGCAAATAGTTGTCTTGCGTCGATCTTGCGTTGGGATCGGTCCGATCTAGTCTCGGGATCGGCCGATCTTGCCGGAAGTGCGCAATATGGGTGGATCGGTTGCTTGTTTCGCCAAAATGAAACGTGCCGATCTGCCCTGTAGATCGCTTCGATCTTGCTCGGTCTTGTCTTGAACGCCTTGTCCAGATCTTCTGACCACTTGAGCCGTCTCGCGATCTTGTAACCAATGTCCTTTTCCTTTTCCTTGTGTTTCTGCTACCCTAGTAGTTGAGTTGAGTGTGAGTACTTGATCGATCCGGGCCAGATTATCCCGAGATCGCTCTTCTCGATCCTGGCCAACAATCCAAGATCGGTGTTCAGTGTCCTTGTAGCACGCGTGCCTCAAACCGTCGGGGAAGCCAACGAAATCTTGCCCGGAAGAGAGGGAGGGAACGCGCGTCGTGTTCAGAAGAAGTAGAGTTCAAGTCTATTTATTAACCAACCAAATTAATAGCCAACCCATCTTTAAGCCTATTCCAAACTATAGGTCACTCTCCAAACCGATATCACCTTTAAGCTTGGCCGCCCCCTTCAACACGTGTCGGAATTTCATGTCCTGTACTCCAAAGATAGCGCCAATACTCCCGATATCGTACCTATACACCAAATGAGAACCAGATCCCATATATCGTATCAAATTCCCAATTTTGGTATCGGAGAGCTCTGAATAGTACCCAAATGCCAAATGTGTCTGAATTCATTTTGCGACGTCAATTCGACCGGCTTCTGATGGCTCTTTTGGTCTGAACTTTTGCGACATTACTCATGGATCTTCAACAAACATATGCATCGTGATCCCAAATTATCATCAGCGATATATCCATAATCAACAGGAACATGACCGATCTGGTGCCCAAATTTGAGGTCGATGAGGATCGACATGGTACAATTCCACAGTAGATGTTCATCTCTTCATTGTACGTGCTCCAATATCATCCTCTAAACTTTATCTTGTCCACGAGCCCTCCAAATGTCCTAGATTCACTCTGGGCTCTCATAAATATTAACACCTCCAGATGTGCCTATAATTAGTCAAAATCAGTACTCTCATTGTGAGACCGGTACAGAATGTCACCGATCTGCCGGATGTTACACCTTCGTCACACAATTATATCGCACAACCTGTTCCCAGAAATATCTTTAGCAATCATATATATCCACGACTCGTCCCGGATTGTTCCATGAAAATCATCTTATTCTACCCTTCGTCCCAAATCGTTTTATGTTCATCACTATGGCGACAGTTGGATCGGATCATTTATCTCCGTGGGGGATCATCTTTCGTCTCCTATTGGATCGCTGGATCACTAGGTGTGACTTTTTTCGCTAGTAAGTGACGCATTTACTGTGTGGTCACCGATCCACGTCCCAATATTAGATTAGTGACTTTGCCACAACCGCCCCCTATACTGAAGTTATTTAGGCAGCAATCGGCATCAGTTCAATCACCCATTAATAGTTTTTAAGCACTTAAATCCGTCTCATGGCCTCCCCTACGCATCTCACCACCTCGCGATCTCTTCGGAAGGCTCCACCGTTCTTCTGTCTCCGGATCAAGATCCGTCGCCCAGATTTCCAGATTAGGGGGGGCATATTCCCATAGTTCTTAATCTACCTGGGTCCAAGCCATATCGGTCCGGCCGGATCGCCGTCGATCCTCACGAAATCGTCAGATCGCCCACCTGAGCAAAGCTCGTCCCACGGATCGCCAGATCA
Source organism: Hyaloperonospora brassicae (assembly GCA_947650285.1). NCBI lineage: Eukaryota > Oomycota > Peronosporomycetes > Peronosporales > Peronosporaceae > Hyaloperonospora > Hyaloperonospora brassicae. The sequence continues at coordinate 81,451 of CANTFL010001182.1, read as the reverse complement.
CCTCGACGCGTCTAGTCTAGACACCCTGCGTACTCGAGAGTCTCGTGGTAAAATCGCTCCGATCGTGAACACCGCATTTAACAATCCGATTTTGTATGCGGGCGACGCTCGAACCACGTTGGCTACTATTTCGTATTTGTGGGATAGATACGCCACCTTCTCCGGCAAAGCGGATAAAATTCCGTGCTTCAGCAGTCGTACCGAGAGGCTGTTGCGCGGGGAGATCGTTTTCAGCAAGAGATCGACTCTCTGCACAAATCGATCGCTCCCTTTGTCTCCCTCGTCCAGCGTCGGTAAGATTTTATGCAAAGTCAATACATCAATACCCAAACTTTTTAAAGAGAATGCAGGCTATCTTTAAGGACCACCTAAGACCGATCGGCGCAGATTCTTCATCTGAAATATTTGTGACGTGTCGAAGAGCGAGTTCGGGCCAGCCTGGAGCAGCAGATCAATACTTTGTGAAATCAGGTCCATTATCTCCAAACCGATCAAGATATTCTCCAACGGCAGCACAGCCAGCTGACCTCCGACAAGTACCTCCTCGAAACGAAAGTTTACAATTGAAAAGGAAGTTGGGTCGGTCTCAATCGGAGGTCGAAGAAATCCTGGCCGCACTTAGCGATCTTATACAGCTAGTGGATTATTTGGCCCCTTTGGAATGTCAGCTGACAAATTCACAGGTAGAGAATTCCAACCTTCATATTCAGCTTCGGGACTATACCGAGATGCGAGACCGGTAAAGGGTTGTGGAGCAGGATCAAGATCGGGTCGTATCAGAACATCGAACTCTCATCGACACACTTAATATTTCCATGCCCGGGTATCAGTCATCTGTTTTGGCTACTCGGCCGACGTCCAGGAGGCCTACTTCGGCCGGATCGACCCCTGCTTCCGTTGCCCTGGGCTCGAGATTGCCTGCTAGTAGATCCAGATGGAGATCGTCTGTCCTGCCTGCCAAGCGTCACCGTATTATACCGAGGTGATGGTCCAGGGGGTATTTCGCAACCCAATCAGAATCCCGGTCACTCTCGTTGAGCCCCTCAGCACCTTTTACTAAAGCTCCAAGATCAACCACATCCGCGCCTTCATCCGACTATTTTCTTTTTCTTCGCCTCCTCTACAGCCTCTGGGCCTTAATCAAGAAGTGGGAAGTCGACCAAGTCTGGTTCTAGCTTGGATGATCTAAATCGGTCCGTGTTATCCCAATCGAGATCGGCCGATCGTCGTCAATCTAAATCGGATGTCCGATCCACATCTTCAGACCCCTCCCAGGATGCCCCGACAGACTCCACTTTGTCCGTGACCAGCACGCTCGACCAAGAACTTTCGCGTCCCTAACACCAAGCGATAAGTAACCCTGTTATCTCTATTACTCGTCTACTTCGGTCGATAATGCTCCCGTAATTGACACCCAGGATAATGATGACCCTGGCATTGTAGATGTGTCGTTGCCGGAATATTCACACAGCGAGATTGGCTCTGTTAGCCATCCCCACGACCCCATTACACTCTCCGCCCGCCATTCGTCCGATAGCGACAACAACTTCACCATTCCGGTGCGACAAGTGGCTAACAGAATCCTCTCTCCTGTCGATTTGGCTAACCTTCCGCCACTTCAGCAATCACGGGATCTGTGCAACCCTAATTAGTTATCACCTCCATAACGGACAGCTTCCTAGATCGCCCCTTGTTTAGTTTCGCGAACCGCAACGGTCTGCGTCAGAACAACGACTATTGAGCTGATGTTACACCACTACTCCAAGCCTAGCCGATTCCTGTTTACCTCCCACTATCACGGACGGACTTCGCCCGCGGGGACGTGGGCACCTGGACTGATCTCGCGGCACCAGATCAAAGCTTTAAAAGCTACAAGGCCTTGGGATAATGTCGTGATCCCCGTGAAGCCCATATCGTTCTCCATGACCGGATGGTATCGGGACAAGAGTACGTGCTATTTGGAGCTTAAGCCTAGTCGATGGTAAGCTCTGTGGGAATCCACACATCCTTTCTCGATCTCTCCGGCTCTACGACAATCTGATCAATTCATTCAAGCGATGTGACGTCAACGAAAACAGCGCCGATCTCGCTTCGGAGGGCGTTGGAAGATTTTTTAAAATTGATACTCAGCGGTAGGATTGCTGGCCAATGTGACCTTAATATCTTGTTGGATCCCTTTTTCCTGCATAACCCGCGCTCTCATGAAGAACGAGTCTAGTATCCAGGCTTGATGCACTCCTTCTACCCAGTAGACTATTTAGAAGCGTTGAAAATGGCAGACCACGAGAATCCATGGCGTAACCAGTTCCGCAACTCGTATTGGGACCACCCGGGATCGCAGATCTTTTGTCTACAGAACAAGTTCAAGCATGCTTCATCATCTTAGCCCCAGATCGATGTTCGATCCACATCCTTTTTACTAAATTGTGTATGTCTATTAATCACCTCCTTTGTTAATTTATTCCTTTTACCCTCCACAACCTCGATTCTTACTCGATACGTTTCATTCAGTAAGGTAATACACGTGACTATCTCCATACTCATACACAAAACACCATCCATCAGCCTGTGCTACCTCACAGCACATCTTGCAACCTCATCTACCAGCATGTGCTACCGCCTAGCACACTTGTTCGAACTGTTAAGGTTCGTCCGACTTGCCTTCGTGAGACTGCATCACTTCGAAACGGTTTCGACTCACTCGGATCCGCTCAAAATTTTGCAAGATCGCTCCACAACTCAGATCGGCCTCGTCCACCCAACTCAGGTCGGGATATCCCTTCCATTTCACCAGAAATTGACGGTGTATTCGTCCACAATGGGTTTTCCAACCAGATCGCACGTCCTATACCTCTTCCACTTCCTATTCTCCCTCCTCAAGATCGCTCTCCCAACTTTCTTCTGGTAGCAGAGCTTCATCAAAATCCAAGCGATCTGCTTCATCCACCGTAAGCTGATGCTTCGGCCGTTCAATGAACGTCTTTACCTTCTTCAGCTTCGATAGATGTACAATCAGAAATAGCCGATATGTGGTCCCAGCGATCTCCAATTTCACCGCGTGATCTCCACATATATCCGCCACTCGGAATGGACCATGCCACATATGCGCTAGCTTCTTCGCATATCCCTCTTTGACTCGATCCAGGTATAACCAAACCTGCGTTCCCACTTCGATCTCATGTTGCTCCAAATCTTCAATATGTCGATCTGCCCTCCCTTGGATCGCAGCTCGTAGTTGATCGTTCACTGCGGATCGAGCTCGCTGATATTGTCTTTGGATATTATATCTCCACTGCTTCTAATCGCGATCTCTTGTTCTCGTGTTCCCCACTGACAACGTAGCTTCCAACGTCGATCGTAAATCCCACCCATGAATCAGATAGAATGGGGTGTCCCCCCGGATCCCATCTTGTGCGGTGTTAATTGCAAATGTGAGTCGCTCAGCATACTCATCCCAGTCTCGTTGATCAACATCAGCCACGTACATCTTGAGCGAATGCGTCAAGGTTTGTACCATTCATTCGGCTGTTCCATTTGCTTGTGGCCTGTAGGTCATGGTGGCACGCTGTTTCTGTCCTACGATCCGACTGAAGGCTCGGAAAAAATCGGGGATAAATCCCGGTTCTCGATCGTGTCTGACAGCCTCGCTAGCTCCGAAGCGTCGGAACACGCATTCTTTGTAATTCTCCGCAATCGTCTGTGCTGTCCGTGACGCGCTAGCTTATGCGATCACATACCCCGAGAAAAGATCTACTTAAATGAGCAGCTCAGTGTTCCCTCTAAAGTCTTAGGCAATGACGGTATATGATTCATTGCGATGATCTGGAATGGATAGGCTGCTTTTAAATTACCGGGCGATCTTCGGTTGATCGTCGGACATCCCTTCCCGGTCTCACAATCGGTACACTCGCCTACATATCGTTGCACACTCCGGAACAGCCCTCTCCAGTGGAATTGCGATCTGATCTTCTGTTACGTCCTGCCAATACCTTGGTGGCCTCCCTCCGGGATTGCGTGGTATCGGTGCACAAAGTCCTGTTGCATCGTCTCTGAGATCACTAGACGCATAAAACCATCGCGATCTTCTGACTCTCTTTTCGCCATGGGGCAGAAAAAGAGCAGATCGTTCTCATCGATCTCGTACTCAGGTGCTAGTTTTGCGCACATCTTCACTTCCCCCGCGTCTAAGGTTGATACATCGCCACTTAGATACTTCTTGAGATTGAAAAATCCAACGTTCTTCATCATGAGCTTGGACAATGCAATAAATTAAAATCCTCTGTACCATTCCTCCTTGTATCACTCCGGGCTGATGGCATATCCTTCCGGCTGATCTCGTGATCGCGGTGATTCAAGAAAGCCGACCAGCCTGATTGGGATTCAACAATTCATCGAGAAAGTTCAATGTAATCAGATCTCGAAGATCTTCTTCGGTTACAATAACTCTTCCTTTTTCGTTTTGCAATACTGTGCTGTCCAGTCGATCCGCGCTTTGATTCCATTCTTGCTTTATGTGCAGTAAATCATGACTCGGCCACGATCGCAATTTATCCAACGCTTTATGCCTCGATAGTTAAAGGCCCGGTGCCTTGCAGTCGACCTCACCGCGCATCGGTCAAATCACCAAATTGAAGTCTCCACAAAGAATTAATCGCTCCCTGTCCGGATCGGCAAGTAATTTGAAGCACAAGAGCAATCCATTATACTCCGCTTCGCTCACGGTCAGGTCGTGAGCATATCTAGACTCCGCCGCTACAATCGTCCACCCAGGAAGCCTCCATATCACGGTACTCTACGAACCTCATTTCTTCTTTGTCCTCGCCAATCCATCGAAACTGGCCACCAGAAACTTCTGATCCACTTCCACCGTTGGATTTGGCGTTAGTATCTTGAGTCTGCAGTCCTTTCGCGAGGAGATTGCGATCATCCTCTCTTCCACCTCTTCTCTTCCGGGGTAATACTCGCTGTCAACATACCTAAGATCTTCTCCTCTCCTTTATCGCACTTCTTCACCTCCATAGTCCAGTTTGACAGCAAAGCAGCCAACCGCCCTTATCCTCCGTTCAGCCCGCTGACATTGCATAAATCACGCTAACGTGGAATGTCGGGTTAGCACAGTGATCTCCCGTGAGGCTAGTGTTGTGGTAAAGCGACTATGTAAATTTGCTATATAGGAACTGATCGCATTCTCGTTATGTCCGAGCCAGTCAACGGTTGGCTGCCCGGTCCCACATCTGGTCAGGTCGCGTCCATTGGACAGTCATACTAAAATGGATTTCATGTCGGGCAAGTTGGGACCTGCGATTTTGGATCAAGTTATGAGGCGGAAGGTAACGTTGGCGATCAGTATATCAAGAAGGGAAACGCGATCAGCAAGGCGATCGCGATCAAGATGACGATCGAGATCGTGATTAGTGGTCAAGATCGTGATCAGTGATCAGGTATGCGATCGCGATCATTGATCAGGTATGTGATCGCGATCAAGTTGGTGTGGAGCACACCGTGTGATCCGCGATCAGCAAGGTTATCGCGATCAGGAAGCGATCGAGATCGCGATAATTGATCAGGTATGTGATCGCGATCAAGTTGGTGTGGAGCACACCGTGAGATCCGCGATCAGCAAGGTTATCGCGGATCAGGAAGCGATCGAGATCGGGATCATTCATCAGGTATGTGATCGCGATCAGACAAGCATATCAGGTGTGGGCCACGCAAGTACAAGATCGCTACCGTCTAGAGAGAGCGATATGTGGCAAACGATGTCCAATACATGAAAATAGGGATAGGGTTGTTGGGTTTGATTGGTCAACATTAAACAGAGTTCAATTTGCTTCAAAGTGCACGTGTCGACTTCTCCTCCGGGTGGATCATTGGCCACCCGACGTCAAGGAAAGGTTTACATACTTTAATCAAGTGATATCCCTGGATTGTTTGGCCAGGGATCAAGATATCTCAAACAACACCCGAACTGCGACTGGACGCAGGAAAGTCTTTGTGGTTGAGCACCCAAGATCGCGAGACGGCTCAAGTGGTCAGAAGGCTCGCAAATCAAGGTCTACATTTGGACAAGGCGATCTGTTACAGATCAGGGTGACTCATATCGAGAATCCCACAAGCATACAAGTGGTTGCGTGACAAATTCCACGTGACCACACCAACCCCGATCGTGGTGTGAAGATTTCCACACCGTGATCGAATCTCGACCCCATCGCAAACACGGTCAAGTTTTCCATTAACACGAGTCCACCTGGAAGAGTGCAACCCGCCCGACCGACGGGTACAAAAGGTGAGGAAGGCAATCAAGAACACGGAATCGGACAACCTCCTCCGTTAGTCGGTCGTCTGGGCGCCAGTAAAGAGTTGGGATCGATTCCTCAAAAGAGCGATCACCACTCCACCACAATGGTGCGCGTGCCTGGAACTTCTGGTGACTCGGGATTTCATCGTGAGTCCTTAAGTGAAGATGTGGGAAATATAATCTGAACTTGGGATGGAAGAGTCGAAGGCCAAGAAATCGCGACAGACGCGTGAGTCTGAAAGAATCTTAGTTTATCAGAGTTCTGGGAGGGGCTCTAATGACAAGAAAACAAAAGAGGAAAATCGATCGCTCTATTTGGAAGAAAAGCCTCGACCCCCTCCTGAGGTCTCTTCGGGGACCAATACGGATCGTGCTACAAAGTATGGAACTCAGGGTGAAACCTCATCGGTATAAGCCGAGCAAAAGTTGCCCAAAGTCACACTCGCGATCGCGAGATAAGATCGATCGAGGACCGTGAGGGTGAACGAAACACCGACCGAACCCGATTAACATCATGAAGTTGAGAAAAAGATCTTGAGGCCGTTTAAGTTCGTGGAAGACGAGATCAAGATGGAAGGGTGGCAATATGAACAACAGGCCAAGATCTACGAGTGGAAGATGCTAATAATCTACTATCAAGCGACCCAGTACTCCAAGTGCTGAAGCCAGAACTGATCGACGAGATCCAAGGTCCGGCATCGACCCCGGCAAGTGCATCGAACATGCTGAAAGGAATTTAGGGATCATGAGACCTTTGCATATAGTCAGATTCGTGGCGGAGATAATATATGTGAAAAGGTTATTAGATTTCGATCAACCTCAAATTACCTGCGCATAAAGATCGTTGTACGAGAATGTGGTGGAGTGGCGATCACAAATTCCTTGTGATCCCGACTCTCCACTGGCGCCCGGATGACCGTCTAACGGAGGGGGTACCCCGATTCCGTGTTATGTAGGTTCTTGCTCACCTTGTGTATCCGCCGGTGGGGCGGGTTGCGCTCTGTTTGGTGGACGTGAGCTGAGGCTGAACTTGACCGTCTTATGGATAGGTGTTGATCGGGTGGAAATGCATCACACGGTCAGACGTAGGTGCGGATCGCGTGGAAATTCTTCACTCGATCGCTTGTAACTTGGGCGCTCTCCCGGAGTCGCCTTTGCCAGGGGTGATGCTTCATACGCGAGCCTTCTGACCACTTGAGCCGTCTCGCGATCTTTAATCTGAACTGTAGGGTTCACTGCGTCCTATCGCAGTTGAAGGGGTGTGTGAGAATTGACTTCCGCCTGGCCAAACAATCCAAGGGCGAAGTTCGCTTCGACGTGGGTGACTCTTTATTCAACGGGAGGCCAAAGGTCCTGACCGGGAAAAGTCGACGCGTGTCTTTAGTTGCAAATTCAATTCTGTTTAATGTCAACCAACCAAGTCCAAAGCCTATACCTATGCCTATCTGTAGGCTAGGACTGCTGTTGCATGTCGCCTGTCTATGTCATTCACCTCTTGCATCATGTGGTCCACAGCAGATAATCCATAGTGGATCGCCCCATACCGGATCGCAGAGTACCGGATCGCAGAGTACCGGATCGCGGTATGTGATCTACACCAATTACGTGATCCACACCAATCAGGTGATCCATGCCACTTATATGTCCACACCAATGACGTATCCGGTAGATCGCGGGGTAGTGAATCGCGGGTCAGCGGGTCGCGGGGTCGCGGATCGCGGTATGTGATCCACGCCGGGTAGATGATCCACTCTCCCAGCTTGCTTCCATGCTCACCTACATCCCATTGTCTCTATCGATCCAGTACTCCACTTGACTTTTACCCCTTGAATGATCCAGTTCTTGTACCTTGGTGATCCAAAACTTCGATCGCAGATCGCGGTCGGTCAATCGTCGATCCTTGACTATACTCCTTGACCGTTAGGTGGGCCACTCAGAATAACTTCCACAGTCACTTCCTGTCACTCAGTCGTGTGACACCATCATCCGTGCTAACGGGCCTGTCTCCGTACGAGCTTCGCCAATTATATTAAATTTCGCACTTTAAGCGTATCGCGCGATCCACACTTCCGTCGTTCTTCCTTTGCGCTTCTCCACAAGAAGCTGATCCCTCTCACAGGCAAAGTCAAGATTGAAGATCAAGCGACTACCATGATCGCGGATATGTCGAAGTAATAGCACACTGGATCGTCGCACTAATGCTCAGCGGAATCCGAGCTCGACTCAGACGCCTCGATCGGCGTTCAACGGATGTCACTTGGTCCCAGTGCTTACGCTCATCTGCATGATTGCGCCAAAGACATGAGGGCTGAGCCGCGATCGGCAGCTATACGCGCCACCGGAGATGACGCAGTGGCCTTATAAGGACATCTGCTGTCCTGCATTGACAACGCAATGGAGCGATTCGAACAGAGGCAGCGTAGTCAAGCCTGTCAAGCGATCTACCCGAGTCAAGCGATCAAGATGCCAAAAGCGCGAGAGACATATATCCCGAATGTGGAGATGGAGTCGGTCGGGTCGCGTCAAGGTCAATCAGACTTTGGCAATCACGGATTGCCATACCCCGTACGAATTAGAGCGGGAGGACCCGAGGCGTCCATTAATGGCGCCTGCAGAAGTGTCAATGATTTAAAGACCGTCTCCATAGCGTATCCATTTCTTGGTGATAGGCGAGCTGAAGTAATTCAATGGCAGGGACCGAGTCAAAAATCGCGCCAGAAGCTGGATCAGCAAGGTCAAGTCGGCGTTCCTAAGGTACCAAATTCCAGATAAAGAGGAATGCCTGGTGTTTGGTGATCTACTGACGGGACTGGCACAGAATTGGCACAGTCAACTGAATCGAACAACTCGTCGCACGTGAAAAGATCTGCTGGAAGGTTTCATGGTGCAATATGGAGGATACCGCGTGTCAAATGCCAGACAGTATTACCACGCATGAAAACGACCGGATGAAACCCCGCTGGAGTATTTACACCGATTGAATGGTGCAGCGATCCGATCCAAGGTCGCGATTCGAGAAGGAAGACACGCTTCGCAGCGTGAACATGTGGAACATTTTATTTCTACGCTGGAAGATCGCAATCTAGCAAAACAGTTGACTATACTGCGATTGTCGGACGCCGACGACATAGAAGAGACGTTGCGTGCGTATCAGCGGATGGAAAACCGGTACACAAAGGCGTAGATGAGATCGGGAAAGTTTCATCAGCGATCAAGCGTTAATGCTGATCAGGTGCCGTTTAAATCATCCCTAGCCGTACGAGCGATAAAGATGGAAAGCGAGAGCAGCAGTTCGGAGTCGGATCCAAGCGGATCGGAAGAGGACGTGGACCGGTGCAGAGTTTGTGCAACTTACGTCCCCACTTAAGTGCAATCAAACCTAGATCATCGTATGCCGCATAAAGAAGCTGATCGGGAGGAGTTACGCGATCATGGAGAACGATCAAAACCGTGCATTCACTGCGGATCGATCAAACATAATGGCCGTTGTTGCTGGAAGTTATTTACTTGCCTAAATTGCGGTTGTAAAGTACATCCATCGGACAAGTGTTTTGACGCGTGTGCAGCTTATGGAAAAGGGTATGTGCGTGGCAAGTGCTCTTTGAAAAAGTATTACAATTAAATGCTCCAGTAGCATGTGCCTACCAAGCGTGCAGGGATGTTTCGTCCGAGGCGGAGAAGATGTTAAACTAGGAAGCTTGCCAGGATGGAATCTGGTACGAGCCGAGCGTTCTAGGCTCTGCATATATGCATTGGTTGAGAAATAAGTGAAGTATCAAGAAGTTAACGATCAATCCGAGCAGATCGCTAATATAGGTATTGATTTAACTTGTGTCCCGGCGATTTTAAGTGTGCAACGAATTGAGTAATACACCCGATCAGCCGTGAAGATGGAGCTCGATATCGCACTAGGGGAATCATGTAGTTATTGGAAATACCACATCCTTGGAAAGTGGTTCAAGCAGGCTAAAGCGGTTGTCAATATCAATAATGAGAAGGCCCCTATGCTGTTTGATTCCGGTGCTGAAGTGTCAATCATCCACACCGCCTTTGCTCGTAAGGTAGGGTGCATAATAGACGAAAGCCAGACTCAAGAATGTGTCGGCATAGGGGAAATTGCATACATTACAATTGGGCGCACGAAGATCAAGATTGCATTGGACGGCTCACTAGTGTAATATTTCGACGTTTGGGTCGGTGATCAAGTCGGTCAAGAGGCTATACTGGGTATGGATTACATGGGACCGGCGGGGATTCACTTGGATCTAGCGGACGGAACGCTATGTCTACCCGATGAAGTCCGCATTGGTCTAGTGGGGCGTAAGCCACTTTTTAGATTGACAATCCAAGCGATCAACCTGATTGATCGACACATGGTGATACCGGTCGGCAAAATAACAGATGTGAGGATAGGTATCGCGCCACCAAGAGATAAATTGTGGGTAAGACAAGACGTGGAGTGGGTACCAACTGTGACTACCGGGCCTGGCACTATCAACTAATCAACAGCTCACAAGCCTATGTGATCACGAGGTGATATTACGCTAGGAAACTCCATTAGGGCTGTAAATGGTAGCGGACACGATATTCCAATCGCAGTTTTCGTGTCTGTGAAGTCGCGACGTTATAACTAGCGGAAGACATTAGCGTTCGAGGCTTCAACTAATCGAGAAGAAGTCTCGCCCGCAACGTATGAAGGGCCATTGGTTGATCAGCGATCATATCATACACTGACAAAGATTTTAAAACGCCAAGAGGTGAAGACAGAAGAAGAGGCAATAATTGCATAGTTGACAAGTTACAACCTGATCAAAACGTGTCCACGAAAATATGATGCACTTCATAGACAAAAGTGAAAAAAATGACCGCGCTATGAAGTTTGATCAGAGATCGTCCAAGGTACTTACGACGGAATATACAATTAACAAAACGAAAGACGGTGAGTGTGTGCAAACCATTTCAAAGGAATCTGGCACAGTGGTAATGCCTACCGTTACAGGGAGTATCGATTGAGAGGAGCCTGATCGGGGGCAGAAACGATCCATCAATCATCCAGACGCAATCTCTACCATGTATGGCGATGGACAAAAACAGTCCAGAAATCAGTCTGACGAGATCGCGAGGGCCACAGATAAGCTCTGCATGCAGCCCGAGGAAGATTTATGCCTACTAAATAAAGTTACTTCGTTGATCGCGACGACCCAAGCCTGTATGATGGGTGATCAGTCACAAGATCGGCATTAGAAGCCAATCCCTGAAGTAGAGCTGGTCGACGCAAAAGACATGGGGCGAGGTTCAAGCGATTGGCTGCAAAGAAAGTCCCGTTTTCAGACAGACGGGAGTGCGAACAGAGATTGTGAGTTACAGGAAAAGTCCGATCGACGGTTGAGACGGAATGACGTCTTGGCGATCGGAGAAGAAAAGACGGGGGTGACATTGCTTACTGAGTCGACGTACCGCAACGAAAGTGGAGAGTTGTGTGCTGAGGATGTCGATCAGCACATGGCGATCCTACCGGAAGTTGTTACACCGACGGCCGGGATATCTTTGGAAGACATTCAAGTGGGCGACCCAGGAGAGCTACTGTCAAGTGATCACGAGAAGTTGAGACAACTAATGTGGGCGAATCTTCATCTGCTAATCGGAAAAGGTAATGCCCTACCCCCTGCGGCTCGTGGAGCGGCCTGTGATATTGATGTCGGAGGCGCTAACCCGATCGCACAGAGGGTGGGACCGGTAGATCCCAAATTTCGTGAGAAGCTAGCTGATCTGATCAAAGGACTATCCATAGCGCAGATTATTCGCCCGTCCACTTCTCCGTTGGTATCGCTGATCGTGGTGATCCAAAAGAAGAATGGAGAAGAATTCGATTATGCATCGACTGTAGACGAGTATATCAGCTGACGAGATTGATGGTTTACTTCCTGCCTTTGATCAGCGACTTGCTGCAGGATATGAATAAATTCATGTGGCACTGTTCCTTAGACGGGGCAAGTGGTTTTTGGGTGGTGGAGACGACGGACTGAGCCAGAGCAATTTCGGCGAGTATTAAACCTTCAGGCCTGTTTAAATGGCTAAGGATGCCATTTGGATTAATGAACGCACCGCAGATTTACTAACATCTGATTTACAATGCGTTATATGGATATTTGATGATTGGTACACGTTCGACAACGATTGCTTCGGGATCACCAGATCTAATTGACGAGTTTACCGACGGGAAATCGGATTCTGACATAAAGACGTCGTTCCTTGGTCGAAGTTCATACATCGACGATATACTGATACCGTTCCCGTCGTGTAAATCTCTCTATTGCAAAGTGGAACGATTGTTGAACGTGTAATCAATGGAATTTATCGATCAGTCTGGCTAAGAACTTTTGGGGACGATGCAAGGTAGACTACCTGGGTCATCAAGTGTCTATGGCTGGATTAAAAGCAAACCCAAAGGATCTAGAATCATTGGTAAACATACCATTTCCTCGCTCCTTACGATCAATGCAATCGTTTATGGGGAGCCTCAACAATTACAGTCGATTCATCGAAGACTTTTCGGTGTACGCTTCAGTACTGTACGAATTACGAAAAGCCTATTTTATGAGATCCGTCGAGAGTATGACTACCAAATGACAGGGGGGTTGCAGGGCGAACTCGGCGGTGTCATACTGCCCATATAAGCGATCAGAAATTGCACCTAATCCCTGGTGATGATAAGGAATTGCATCCAATTACTGGAAGCAATCAGGAATTTTGCCCAACCACTGAGGGAGATCAGGAATCACACCAAATCGATGGGGGCGATCAGGAATCGCACTCAATTGCTGGGGGCGATCGGGAATCACACCGAGTTGCTGGGCGCGATTAGAAAATCTTACCCAATCGCTGAGGGTGATCAGGATCCGGAAGGCAGGAGTCGCTGGGAGAAAGCAACGATCGCGTCACTTTTTTAAAACAGAAGATATTGAATACACCCATTTTGAAACAGTTTGACCCGGATCGACCGCCAGTGATTGTAGTGTACGCAAGCAAGTGGGCTGTGTCGGGAAGTTGCTGCAGACAATGAGGATCTGTATTGGCTTGTCCCTTTTCCATGCCGTACACTGAAGCCCAACGAAGTTAAATATGGCATAGTGGAGAAGGAATTGCTAGTATTGCTGAGGATGCTAGATATATTCTATATCATGCTGATGTCTCGTGAGATCACCGTGCTGAAGCGTTTTTCAACCTTAGCCTGGTTGCTCCAATCTTCCGGTCTCAATGGGAGATTAGGACGATTGCCTGCATTTATATCAAATTGGAGACTGTAAATCCGTCGATGTTAAGGGTAAAGATGATATATGGGCACTCTGGCAGCAAGTATAACTCCTCGACAGGAAGTGGATGAGATGTTAATCGAAATTGCGCCAAAGAAACAATCACGACAAACGATCAGTGTGCCTCCACCTACGGTCGAAGAAGAAAAAAAATTCTGGGTGGCTAGTTTTGATGGGTCTGATAGAGTGGAGAGAAAGTGTGGAGCATGCAGCGCGATCGTATGGAGATTACCAGGTTTGAAGGTTGTGGCTGCCGTATCTGAGCTCGTCCCTGATCTAACGGTCAACGAATCACAGTATAGAAACTACATCTATGTTTTGATTTGTTGACTGATCACACTAGGCCACGGATGAAAATATGTAAAGATTCGAGCTTGGTGATCAGACAGATGCTTGGAGAGATCGATTGCAAAGCGCCAGGTCTACAACTGCTGAGACACAAAGCGATGGAAAAACTCCGATATTGGCCCAAACATGATTTCTTACATGTGAAAAGCGATTGGAATGCACGCGCAGATTGATTGGCAAGCGAAGCCTTGCGGAAAGAGAAAGGTGGGATAGTGATGGATGACCAAGATCGCCAAGATCTAGTGACTCTGAATCGGCTAGATGAGTTACTTTTACCCCGCAAGACGAATCATAAGGTGATAGTAGCTGCGATTACCCGTGCCGCCGCACGACGACGCCATTCGCCACAAATTGTTCAAGAGGAGATCGTACAACAGATACGAATCGAACGGATCAAACAAGCGCTGGATGAAGGGAGTTGGATCTTTAGCTTATAGTTTTATTTGACTCGAGACGTATCTGCGATTGCATCGGCGGATGCTAAATCATGTGCTTTGACTGCGTCGGACTATGAGGTCGATTAGGACGAGTTGTTGCTCTTTTGTCTAAGATCAGCTACAAAGTCAGAAGATCGCGTAGAGCTATGCCGGTTGGTGATCCCGTAGCTATTGCAGCAGGAATTTTCATCATTACCATACCAGTTTGGAGGGCGGCCACCAGGGTATAGGTCAAACTTAACAGAGGATCAGGGCGAAGTTTTACTGGAGAGGTTTGTATCGAAGTGTGCAACGGTATGTGGGATGGTGTGTGGATTGCGACGCAGGTAAAGGCCGCCTCTGCGATCGAAGTGGCTCGCCGATCAACGTTCAAGCGACGTACCCTCTTCAGATTTTTTATCGATGGATCATATTCCTTCTTTGCCGCGATCGTTTAAAGGGAACACAGAGTTGTTGATCTGGGTCGACCTGTTTTCGGGATATGTGGTTGTGAAGGCGAGTGCATCTTGGAACGCACAAACAATCGCGGAAATTTACGAAGAGTGTGTCTTCAGAAGGTTTGGCGCAAGTGAAGCAATTCGTTACAATTGAGAGCCAGTATATATGTATGATTAATTTCGTGCGTTTAATCAGATCCTGAGCCACGAACAACGAGCTACTATAGCTTATAGGCCAAAAAAATATACAGCAGAGCGCATGGTACAGACATTAACTAGAGCGATCAAGGTGTGATTGTCAGACAAGAACCAGAGAGATTGGGATATTTATGCCGAACAATTAACATACGCGATCAACATCGCACATGATAGGATTCGCGGTGACACCCCATTTTATTTGATCCACGGCTGGGACCGTCGATCAACGTTGGAAGCCACGTTACCTCTAGTGAATACTGCGTCGCGACATCGAGATTCACGACGATAGCGTTTTGGCATACACCGCCATTATCAACGGACGAGAGCGACGGTGAACAGTAGACTGAAGGAAGAAATCCAAGATCGCGCTGATCAGCATAATCAGGATCGCGATCTGCTGGACATATGCAGCGGATCGCAAGTCTGGCCATTTCTGAATCGCGTGAAGGAGGGATATGCTCGGAAACTAGCACATATGTGGCAAAGACCATTACGAGTGATCGACAAGTGCGGGGATCACGCGGTTAGATCGAAAATAGCAGGTACGCCCTACCAAGTCTTCCCAGTGGTTCAATTATCGAAGCTTAAACTCTTACGACTGTTTATGAATTGACCGATATACCAATTGAGAATTAGCGAAGCGGATCGAGTTAATTTTGACGAAGCTTTATTTACAAAAGACAGTTGAGTAAGCGATCTGGCAGAAGACGAGTGTGAAGTGAAGAGAATAGCCGACATGCGATCCGGACGGCGGACACATTATGGCAGGGTGCACCGACAGATAAAATTCTATTGGAAAAGGTATGGGGATCCATCGTGGGTGGACGAAGACGACTTGAACTGTGGAGCGTTGATACAAGAATGGGATCTTGATCGTGTGCGGAATTAATGGTTTGAAGTGTTGTAGTTGCATGAAGAGGGGAATGCGGGTGAGTGAGGGTCAGGCCGCGGACTTGATGTCACGTTCAGGAAGGTTGTATATGAAGGTGGAAAGGCGGTAGATGTTGTAATTATGGCGATCAAAGGTTTATTGACGTGATCGCGCAGGTGAAGGTCTAGCAATATAAATGATCGCCAGTGATTAGTATCGGTGAATCTGATCACGGTGGTCAGATCAGTGGATCTTTGATCCCTAGCGATCTGGATGGTGGCAGATCTGATCGCGGTCATCAGATCACTGGATCTTTGATCGCGAGAGATCTGGACGAAAGGCGACCTGATCGAGAATGATTAAAGAGAAGAAGAAGCATGGAGACGATATCGACAATGGATTTTGGGGGTTAAAGCAAAAGAAAAAATTGATATTGAACGAAGAGACTGACAACTCTTGGACGATCACAAAGGGAAAATTTTGCCAGAGATACGGGTGATCAAAGATACAGGATGTATTACGATCGCGGACCGATACTGGTTTCGCCGTGGCTCGGCTGAGTCAGCTAGCGACAAGGCAGTGATTCAGTTTGTATCCTTGATCGTCTTGCATCCTAAATCAGGGCACCGCAAAATTATCACTGACGAGGCCGGAAAGTGTGAAAAGAAGGAGTCAAACAGAATGTCCAAGTCGCAGCGCCCGTCGTTCATACCTTGAAAGATAAAGCGGAGTACATTTTTCCAACTAGGTCCCATTCGCGATCGGCGTTGCCGGCGCTCATCACAAAACTCGGCCAATCCCGGATATGCCTGACGCTGTCGACTGGAGATGGGGAGAACATGAGTCAATTTCCATAGCGCCTGTCGGTGACGATCTTCAAAACTCGCGATACGTTTCCACAAACTTCTTGAACCACCCAGTCACTGGAAAGGAGATCGGCTCGATCGGTTGATCAAGAATTTCCCATGGCTCTTGGCTGTACAGAGACGTAATCTGCGCAGAAGAAATCAACTGGGGAGCCCATTGATCAACCCGGAGTGCCGGCGGCCTCGGTGCCTTGTACGCTGGAAACGGAAAGAATTTGGGTTTAAAGAATTGTTTACCCATGAACTCCACGTCAGCTCAGCGACACTGGTATAGCTGACCCGTCGCGACGACCAGGGTCTTACTTGAAAAATTGACCGGGGAACGCGACAACTGTACCCAGGGATCCACTGATCGCGCGGTACACGAGTGGCTGGCAGCGCGCGATATACATTCCAGGAGACAACAGATTGTTCACGTTCTCGCGATCATCACTGGACATGCTGAGACTGCCAGACGAATCGCTTGACGCCATGCCCAGAAGATCGATATTGGATACCTTGGATTTCTTAGGAGTCGTAGATGGAGCCGGAGAAGAAGATCGCGAGTTGGATCTGGATTCTTCAATGACGATCGTGGATGCAGGTCGATCAATTTTGGACGATTTGGCAGAAGTCGAAGCTCGTCTGCGGGAAGTATATCGCGACCTAGATAGCGCGGCGCGTGTGGCGTCCTCCGAAGAACTGGACGAATCGCTTAAGTAGGATGACGAAAGAAATCGATTTTTCGGATTCGCTCGACTTTACATCTCTTCTTGCGACGTCTTTGCGGAGGTCACCAGAGCCCCTTAAACCGGAGTAGGATCAGCAGGATTCTTTGGGCACGCCCTGGATGAACGCTTCGACAACACCAATCGCTTGGATTTAGGTGATCGCGTTAACCTAGCTGAGATCCCGTGAGAAGGCAAGCGTGCGGGGGCTGCTACCGGTTTGGATGCAGTAGACTTGGGAGGATCGACCGTTCGCAGCAACTCAAATGATTGTGCGGAATTTCCGCCGAAGCCGACCTAGTTGATCGTGTGGGCATGGCCGATCGCGAGAACGAAGTAAAATTGGTTGGCTTGGTTAGCTATGCAGGCTTGCCCGATTGCTGGATCTTGTCCCGTGGCTTAGAAGCATCCGTCTGCACCGCATCAGCTGATCGCGTGGCTGAACATGATCGCGTAGGCCCAGCAGAAGACTTAGAGGGAATAGATCGAGTCGAAGTCCTGGTCGGGGTCAGAGGGGAGGAATCTCCGGAAAACCGAACCGCTTGGACGGGAGACCCTGGTTACTGTCGCTCCAGCTACGCTTGCCGTCCGAAAAAGCTGAAACTGACGATGTAACAAATGGACAACCAGATGCTAGCTGAGCCAAATGAGCCCGAAGTTGGTCACGATCAGCTACAGCGAGATCACGATCAGCGGTCACGACATCACGAGCATGTTCCCCGTCCTGGATCTTACGTTGAAGACACGCATTT
Source organism: Hyaloperonospora brassicae (assembly GCA_947650285.1). Classification (NCBI taxonomy): domain Eukaryota; phylum Oomycota; class Peronosporomycetes; order Peronosporales; family Peronosporaceae; genus Hyaloperonospora; species Hyaloperonospora brassicae. Next base: position 63,224 of record CANTFL010001182.1, on the reverse strand, counting down.
CGGAGTAGAAATCCGCCATCACCTAGCGCAGTCGATCCAGTTTGCTCTTCTGATCCGTGATCTTCTCGCCATGTTGATCACGCAGCGAAGAGAATGACGCGATCTGTTTCTCGAGATCGGCTATCCTCTGCTGATCGCGAGCAGAGGTGCCCTGGTACTTCTTCGCGTCGGCGCCCCGGAGAGACCGGAACGACTCAAGCTGCGAAACCCGGGATTTCGACTTCTGGTCAAGCGAGCTGATCTCTTGCTGATACTGCTCTTCGAGAGACGCACAAACCGCAGTCTGGTCACGCCAATTTTTGTCTGAGTCAGAAGAGATAGCTTCGGACAGGGAGGTCTCCAAGCGCTCGATCTCGTTCGCCAAGGCGTTAATCCTTGCCAACCGATCCTCCTGATTTTTCAAGACGCCTTCGTATTCTTTGCTGTGCTGACGGGCCTTTTAAAAAGTGGACAACAAAGGACCGAAACGATGCTTGACATATCCGCGCAACTGGATCCCTAATTCACGTAACTAGTTCAAATCCTGCTCCAGGCGATCGCCGCGGTGCTTCTCTTCTTTCAGGGCATCTTCAAGGTAGCCATAACGCCTCACGATCTCCTCATAGCTCTCCAAGCTATCGTAAAGAGCGGCGACCATGCCGACCATCGTCAATCGATCAACGTACGCAGCGGTCGTCACCTGGGTACTGAGAAGAAGCGGGTACGAACTGGCGTACGACCAGTTGGTATCGCGGACGTGCGTCACCTACCCAAGACCAAGAGACAACTCACCCGAACGGGAGAAGAAGAGGTGCCAGAAGGTTTTGTCGCCGACATGGCGCAAGTTAACACGAGGAACTGACCAAGCGAAAAGATAAGTGCGCAGTCAGATCGTTACTATATGGCGACAAACGGCACAGGGGACGACTGTGGTAAAGCGACTATGTAAATTTGCTATATAGGAACTGATCGCATTCTCGTTATGTCCGAGCCAGTCAACGGTTGTCTGCTCGATCCCACATCTGGTCAGATCGCGTCCATTAGACAGTCAGACTAAAATGGATTTCATGTCGGGCAAGTTGGGACCTGCGATTTTGGATCAAGTTATGAGGCGGAAGGTAACGTTGGCGATCAGTATATCAAGAACGGAACCGCGATCAGCAAGGAGATCGCGATCAAGATGACGATCAAGATCGTGATTAGTGGTCGAGATCGTGATCAACGATCAGGTATGCGATCGCGATCATTGATCAGGTAAGTGATCGCGATCAAGTTGGTGTGGAGCACACCGTGAGATCCGCGATCAGCAAGGTTATCGCGATCAGGAAGCGATCGAGATCGCGATCATTGATCAGGTATGTGATCGCGATCAAGTTGGTGTGGAGCACACCGTGTGATCCGCGATCAGCAAGGCGATCGCGATCAAGATGACGATCGAGATCGTGATTAGTGGTCAAGATCGTGATCAGTGATCAGGTATGCGATCGCGATCATTGATCAGGTATGTGATCGCGATCAAGTTGGTGTGGAGCACACCGTGTGATCCGCGATCAGCAAGGTTATCGCGATCAGCAAGGTTATCGCGATCAGGAAGCGATCGAGATCGCGATAATTGATCAGGTATGTGATCGCGATCAAGTTGGTGTGGAGCACACCGTGTGATCCGCGATCAGCAAGGTTATCGCGATCAAGAAGCGATCGAGATCGGTATCATTGATAAGGTAAGTGATCGCGATCAAGTTGGTGTGGAGCACACCATGTGATCCGCGATCAGCAAGGTTATCGCGGATCAGGAAGCGATCGAGATCGGGATCATTCATCAGGTATGTGATCGCGATCAGACAAGCATATCAGGTGTGGGCCACGCAAGTACAAGATCGCTACCGTCTAGAGAGAGCGATATGTGGCAAACGATGTCCAAGACATGAAAATAGGGATAGGGTTGTTGGGTTTGATTGGTCAACATTAAACAGAGTTCAATTTGCTTCAAAGTACACATGTCGACTTCTCCTCCGGGTGGATCATTGGCCACCCGACGTCAAGGAAAGGTTTACATACTTTAATCAAGTGATATCCCTGGATTGTTTGGCCAGGGATCAAGATATCTCAAACAACACCCGAACTGCGACTGGACGCAGGAAAGTCTTTGTGGTTGAGCACCCAAGATCGCGAGACGGCTCAAGTGGTCAGAAGGCTCGCAAATCAAGGTCTACATTTGGACAAGGCGATCTGTTACAGATCAGGGTGACTCATATCGAGAATCCCACAAGCATACAAGTGGTTGCGTGACAAATTCCACGTGACCACACCAACCCCGATCGTGGTGTGAAGATTTCCACACCGTGATCGAATCTCGACCCCATCGCAAACACGGTCAAGTTTTCCATTAACACGAGTCCACCTGGAAGAGTGCAACCCGCCCGACCGACGGGTACAAAAGGTGAGGAAGGCAATCAAGAACACGGAATCGGACAACCTCCTCCGTTAGTCGGTCGTCTGGGCGCCAGTAAAGAGTTGGGATCGATTCCTCAAAAGAGAGATCACCACTTCACCACCGTGTAGTAACGTATACATCCAAAACATGTAGTAACGCCAGCACATCCTTTTCCACTGTCCCGTAATTAAGCTCATTGAGCTTCAAAGTTATGCTAAAAAATGCTACCGGACAATACACGCCTCCATACTTCTGTATCAGGGCCGCTGAGACAGCTAAATTATTAGCATAGACTACGATCACGAGAGGGAGATCCGGGTCGAAATGTTTAAGCATGGAGGCTGTAGCTATCTTAGCTATCAGCATATTGAAAGCAGCCTTAGCTTCCTTCCATCGGTTTTTGGTCGACCATTTATCACATGACGCAAGTTGAGATCGGCCGATCTCTAGGAAATCTGAGTCCCTGAGCTCGTATAGCACAGCGTCGTACACCGCAAAATCCTCAATATAGCGGTGGTAGTAATTCAAGCTCCCGATGAAAGATTGAATAGCTCGCAGCGTGTTAAGAAACGGGATGTTGACCAACTATTTTAGGTCCTTCGGTTAATCCCCTAGACCATCCATCGACACTCGATTTCCCAAATAGTCAACCGTACGGCACTCTTAAAAACACTTCGTCTGACTGATAAACAGATTTCACTTATTACATGTTTACAGAATCCGTTCCACCTTTGCGTACAAAGATTCCCATGACGCGGCTGGTGTGGTGTAGAGAATTTCATTCCCGGGATATTAGTTCGGCAACTTAAGGGTCGTCGAATGAAGTGTCGGCGACTCGAGCGACAACGGATAGGTCGGCTAATCGATTATTGGCGACTTAAGTGTCGGCGACTTAAGTGTCGGCGAGTTAAGGGTCGGCGAATAAAAGGTCGGCGACTTGGGTGTCGGGTACTGAAGTGCCAGCGACTCGGGTGTCGGAGACTCGGGTATCGGCGACTCAAGTGTCGGCAACTCGGGTGTCGGCGTTTCAAGGGTATAGCAGAATGCGGGAAGATCGAGCGACAGATTCATCACATTATTTGTATGGGAACTAGGGAAGTACAGAGATCCATTCAAACTGGTTCGGCGAGAAAGCAAAAGAGATAAACCAATACAGTGCAGACTTTTCTAAGTTCAAGACACGCGTACACTTAAGGTAAGACTCTGCGTGGGCTAGATTATGCCTGCCGTCGAATCTCGAGAGGTATAGCTTGTAGAGGTATCGACTGGTAGCGCCAAGAGTTAGTAAGGCCCGGGTTGGGCAGCGCTCGCTACTAGCGAAGGAAGGAGTCTCGTCGTCGACAAGCCGGTGAACCAATAGACGGCACCGTTGAAAGGCTTGCCGAGCGACAAGCCGGTGGGCCTCAGCCGAGGGCATCGTAATTCTTCTAGTCAGGCGGACAATACGCCCGGTGATCTGTAAAAATGCGTGAGCGTCGGCTTTCACCCGTTGGTATGAATCACAGGAAGAGAGATGTTTAGAAGCTGCTGAGCTCAGGCAGACTTCTGAAGGACTAGCAAGCGGTGGGATCTCAGCGTCTGATGGAAGATCGTCGCACGCTGGGTCGATCGAGGTGATGACGATAGACACCGAAGTGAATGTGGAAGTGAACCGAGAACCTGGGATCGACAAATTTGAAGGAGGTGACCATGTGGAGGAAGATCAGGATGGAAGTGTTGAGTTAGACAATGGAGGACTATGTAGGGAAGAGGAAGAAAAGCGAGCTCTACACGCGGGATATGTCAGTCGCGTACAGGCGATGAAGGAGAAGCATGCACGAGAGGTGAGAGACTTTGTTCAAGTCGAGCAAGGAGAGGAATATGACGACGAGCCGAAGTTGGGGGTAGCAGATCTTCAATCGGCCATCTTCAGAACCCCAAATAGGATGCCTACTCCTCAGGCGAACCGGATCCCTCATCGAATGGCTGACGCTGTGAAGAAGAGCAAGTAGATCAAGCAGTTCGACATCGATGAATCCACTCAAGCTAAATGGTCGGAGCTCAGCACCATGTTGAACATGAACTGCACCGTTATGAGTATAGGGGCTTTCTTGGCGTACACGACCTAAATCTTGCGTGCAATGGGATACAAGTGCAAAACGTCGCAGGATCCCAAACCGGCGGAGACTGTCTTTAACCCGCGGGTGGTGGACAAAGAGATGAAGGAATGAAGATCAACGCTCAAAGATGCGTTTAAAATCAACGCAATTCCGAGCGCCAGATCTACAATGGAATAGCTGCATGGAGACGTCGCTTCATTATAAGAGAAGATACCGTACCATCGAGTAATGAGCCACAGTTAAGATCCAGCAATACTCAAGCGTGGACACAAGCTCAAAAAGACGAGAATAGTGAAAATAAACCGGAAGCATACTCTCGAGTGGAGAGATCGCCTAACATGGAAGATGTCTACATTGAGACACCAAGTTTATCCCGTCCGACGGGGAGGAAGAGTTTGCAAACGAGAGAAGAAGATGGACGAGGACCCTACTACTACGACGACGATGACGACGAAGATTGGATATGACAACAACGCGGAAGTCATTCGACGAACAACTGCAATCGTCTTCTAAGCTTTGAATCTTCTGTGAGTGAACGAGGACAGGTACTCGAGATTCGAACGCATGCCCCGTTGGAAGAAATCGCCAAGTTTGAGGGAAGACGATATTGTTCCGATAAAGCTCTAGAGTGGATCAAGACGTGCACCTATGAGATGAAGGGAACATGAAAGCCCCAGAATGACTAGTGTGAGTCATTCTCATTGAGTCTGGGGAAGGCGGCCAAGAGTGGGTACCGACAGTTGTCGAAGAAAACGCAGAGAACATGGAAGTTGCTCCGTAAGGCGTTTTTGAATTACTACTGCTCGCAGTACGATCAGTCGGTCATATCCAGGTATTACTCGGCGATGTGCCAGGAATCGGAACATGTGTGCGACAATCTCCTCCTCTTGAATGCATACGAACGAGCTGCGCAGATCCAATACGAGAAGGGCGGGGCCGAGTCTGAAGATTATGTGGAGCACTTCTTGCTGAATTGTGGAGATGATGACTTGATGGACTTCATCTACCCGCAACGACTGGGTGATATACATCAAGTGGAACAGATCATCAGTAATCTGTTGCTAGGCGAAAAGCGCAAGAAGCAACGTGACAGAATGAGCAGCAATCGACTATCTTTTATACACAGATACGAGTTTAGGATCACTCGCCGCAGAGACATCAGTAACGACAGCACGCGTCAATCAGAAGGCCATATTGACAACAGACGTAATGGTCGCCGTTTCAATTATACAGAGAGACATGAAGAACACCGTCTCGTCAGCAGAGACAGGCAATCGCGGCGCGAAGGACGAACAGTGCGATACGGGTACGATGGTTGCCGTCGTATTACCCTCGCATCGGCAGCTACGGACGATCTGCGGGCTAGAGTAGAAAAATTGAGGTTTAGACAATACGCTGAAAATTACGAGTCGCAAGAGGGCGAAAGCGACTACGACTACAAAAACTACTACGAGTCGGACTCTGACGCCGATTACATGGAGGTGGGCAGAGAAGTGAACAGAGTGGTGTTATCTGAAGAACGCGGTGAGCGACCACGACCTGGTCCTAGTACTATGGGTCGATCAGGCGTACCGGCTGAGCATAAGGTACGACCTGATCCACGTAACCAAGCCACCCCGCGTCATCGGCCAGACCTCTCGAGAGAAGCCGATCATGGGATCCATGTGGAGCGTGTGGTGCAGCAGGACACGACGCTCACTTTTGCAGACGCCGATTTAAATTCTGCAAACATGTGCACGACGTCGACAGGTGCGACCTGCTCACCGAGTTCAAAAGACTCATTAAGTTCGTCAAGTCAGCGATCGATCGAACAACTGTGCCCAAAAAAAACTAACACATCTATTCGCCAGGCCATTTAAACTAGGAGGAGCGCGGACTTTGACTGGGTCGGGAAACAACGGGCTGCCACAGTCAGTGGAACCAGAAGTCGACGCGAACTACGTGTTTGCTTTTGTTGTAGACACAAGAACTCTTGGCGATGAAGCGTGTGGAATGTTATATAGAGGGGAGTATCTGCCGGAAATGTCAACCACCGACGAAAAATTTGAAGGTGAAAGAGCGATGGCTTGGATGGACGCATCGCCCAACTCTCGGCGACAGATGGAATTGGAAATGCCACTAAAGTTGCTACTAGGGGAGCGACTAGGATGGTGGTCGTCAAGGAAGTTCGATGGAGAATAAGAATGAGAGCTTTTGTGATGGGGGCAGTGAATGATCAATGGACTCAGATCCTGTTGAACACAGGAGCAAAGATCTCAGCGATAGGTGAATCGTTTGCACGAAAGATTTGGCTCCGAGGTCGAATGAGTACGGACAAGCAGATCGACGTACATGGGATACGGGAGTCAAAAGTAGTCACGACGTCACGGATTACGGTCACGATAATACTCGAACGGAAGGTGGTTTATGAATTCGAAGCATGGGTTATGCCACGTCAAGCGGGAGTAGACCTAATAATCGGAACAGACTTCATGATACCAGCTGGAGCCCGTCAAGATCTCTTCAGTTCGACAGCCAAATTATCCGATGAATTAGTTGTGCCACGCTTTAAGTCCGCGAATAAAGTGGACGGGCAGGAGTGGGGGAGAGAAGTCACAGTGGGACCCAGAGATACTAAGAATATCGATCAACGAGGGTCTGAGGTTTTCAAGCTGCAGCGTCAACAGCTAATTGGATCCTTACACGAGCTGTGGGTTCGTCGACTACCCGCACTACTAACCACAATCTTAAATAACAGGAAAGGGAAAGCGACGACTGTCAGAATAACCAATCTTGCACCACAGGTAAAGACATGTCCAGCACATTTCCCGATCGTAGTGTGGATGCCACACGGTACGTTGCCACGAGATGAAGGATACGTACGCTTGAAGTTGTTGAATTACATAGATTGGCAAGTGGTTGAGTACGAACATGCCTTAGACAAAGAATTGATGCAGAAGGAGAAGAGTTTGTATGAGAAATGGTTGTCCCGACAATCACCAGCTGTGGAACGGCCAACCTATACTCTACCGCGTGCAACCTTCTTCGGGATAAATCTACTATGGATACGAAGTCTACGATCAACAAGGTAGAACAAAACTGGGAGATTGTAGACAGCGTAAGACGACAAGCTTAAGGTGCTCCCACAAAACTGACGGAGAGAGAGCTAAACAAGAGTAATGGCCAGCCCGCTAACCATCATCCAGAACCGGCCAAGATTGTCACGAATCGCGACGGAAAAAATCAACAAGGCTACGTGCCACTCGGCAGCAACCAGGACGGCGTGCACGGCGTTTAAAGTGAATACGTTGTTACTCAATGAACCACTTCGCCGTGTCGATGACAAGTTGTGTGAGCCAGATACAGCATTAGATCAAGCTATAGAATCATCTACATCACCTTTATTAACACGTACTGGGGAGGTTAACCCTGTAGACGAACTGGATGATTGGTTCTTGTGTGTCCTGGAAGAGTCGAGTATAGACCCTTTTAAGGAGGAGCCATCTACTAAGTCGTACGAACAACCTGCTTTCGAGCATGATTCCAGCGAAGACACCGGGGTGGATTACGCTCGCGAACTCGCCCTTCTGCCGAACCGCACGGAGCTGACACAAACAAAGTTGGTATAGGATGGAAAGAATGTGATATGATCAGCTCATGACGAGGAGTAACAGGCCAAGTTGATCGACGTATTGAATAAAAATGAACAGATCATGATCTCGAGTGGTAAAGAATTGATACCTCCAGCGTACGGAGTAGTCTGCGATATCGACGGATCAAACACAATCCTATTTAACAACAGGCTCGACGTATACCCTTCCGAAATCTGACAAAATTGTGCGTGTTACTGAAAGGATTGTTGGCGGCAGGACTCCTTGCGTTCAGACAGAGTCCATGGGCCTGGCCACTCGCAATTGCTCCCAAGAAGTATGGCGTGGACATATGATTGTGTATTGACTACAAGATGGTTATTGCGGTGACGGTAGACATGGAATTCGCAATGCCTTTAGTGGACGATCTGCTGACGGAGTTAGAAGGCTATCAATGGTTTTGCTCTCTTGGTGCTGCTAGTGGGTTCTGGAAGATCATGATGAATGAGAGAGCGAGGCACAAATCTGCTTTTGTGTGCTCTCTGGGGCACTTTGAATGATTGCGGATGCCGTTTGGATTAAAGAAGACCCCAATTATCTATCAGCGACTAAATGACAATGCCTTGTGGGGCTAAGTTCAGCATTAGGGAGGATGGAGTTAGTTCTCGGAGAAAGTTATAAATGTGGAGAAAGAAGCAGCGAATAGACAGAGGATGATATCATATTAATACCATCATGCGTTCGAACCACACATACTGTCAATAAGTTTAAAAGCAGATTGCTACACCAACACAGGGCCAAATCAGTACAACAAATGGTAAACGACCCTGACACAACATGTTCTTTACAGGCAAACTCGACGAACCTACATTTGCGCCGATGTTCAAGCGTCGATCGTTCGTCGATGAAATTTTTTTTAGTGGACAAAGATTTGATGACTGCTTAGCAACACTCAATCAGTTGTTAGAACGTTTCACTAAGTGTCGAATAAGTGTGAGCTTACTTAGAGCATCTTTATTCAATCGCGAGTTGACTTCCTCTCCCATTAAGTAAACGCACAAGGAATCGCAGCTGATCCAGGGAAGCTGGCAGATATCTCTGAGATCTCCTTTTCGACGTCGAAGAAAGGAATGCAAACATTCTTAGGAGCACTCAATTACTACAGTCGGTTCATATAAATTATGGCTATCTATGGGGCGGTTCTCTACCAACCGAAGGAGGACGATTTCCTGGGGTCACCCGCTCTGGCGACAGCTCGTAAATCGTTTGATCTCCTTAAAAAGTTAATTGTCAAAGCACCCACACTCCGTCATTTTAATCAAAGTCTAGATGTTCATGTGATGATCTTCGCAAATGACTGGGCACTGAGTAGCACCCTAATATAATGCCACGACCACAAATTGCATCCAGTGCGAATTTGCGGCCGATTGTTAAAGGAGAATCAGAAGAACTACCACCCGGCAGAGCGCGAGGTGCTAGCACTATTACAACTGATCAAAGTCGTACATACATTGCTAGTTGGGAAAACGACCATGTCTATACGAGATACTCGACATTGGAGTGAGTCTTCACGTTTAAATTATTGTATAAATACGCAGTCAGCTTTACTGTACCATTGTCACCCTATCATCTAAAATTTAAAAGATTCGGCGAGCGCGATGTCGATTTTCTGCAGCTACTCCAGGCGTCCATCACACCGACATTCGAATTCGACGAATCGCTAGCACACATTGCTCCATGCCCTAGTCTGGAACAATACTCCGCCTCGATCCTGTACTGATGTACGCACGATTCTCGCAAAAATTTAGTGGGTTTGTCATGTCTTTCGACGGTTCGTCGAAGATAACAACACACGGTGGATTTGGAAGTTGTGCGTGGATATTGTGGAGACTGCCCGAGTGGACAGTCGTAATGGCTGGGAATAATTACCTACCGTCTACCACAGCAAATTTGGCAAAATATGCCGGCATGAATTGAGGCGTTAAAGCAGCATTGGATCACCACGTTACTGATCTGATCACAGTGGGAGACTCGAGATTAGCGATACAACAAGCCGTGGGAGTGATCGCATGTAAATATCACGCACTGCAAGTAGAATTGGCACGTCATAAAGAGTTAGATACGAGATACAATTCCGTACAGTCCCTGCACGTTATCCGCTGTTACAATGCAGCTGCCGACGTCCTGGCCACGAAAGCACTGAAAGCTAAGCCAAAGAAGCTACTCTTAGGTGAGGAACGCTATGAAGAGCTACGAAAACAGAATCGGATACAAGAAAAGTTGGTTGGAGATAGGAAACCCGATGGGGTTATCGAAGCAAAAGCAGCTGCGTCAATGATTACACGAAGTACAACTCGTCGCGTGCGATTCGCCGGCCAGCTAGGTCATGGACGATCGACAGAGAATAGTATAGAGTCGGTTATAAAAGGAAAATATGAGTAGCGCGTTCGACTCACCGTGACCCGACCGAAGATAGAGACTCGAAGATCATCCAGTGCGGAGGATATCGACCCAACAGCCGTACAACAGGAACGGAGAGAACGGATATCGACCGCACAAGATGTAGAGACAAAGTGGGCAGATCTCATGACGTATCTGCAAGTAGAATTTGACAAACTCAAACACCGTCAAGCTAGCGAATCCGGGAAGATGGCTGATCGAAATGTATAGATCCAGGACGGGTTGCTATATTAAGTGGGACGGCGACGAGAATTAAGAGAGTCACAAAAAGATGACATTAAACTAAGACTCGTAATAACAACGACACTAGTCGATATAATAGTGTTAGATGAGCATGTCTCAATAGAAGGCGGAATAAACGAATTGTGCGGACATATCACAAGGCCAAGACTAATTATTACTGGACCGAACCGTATAGATATGTGGCAAGGCATGTACAAGGCTGCGTAGATTGCAGCACGTGCACAAGAAAGCCCACACTCAAGGAGTATTCGCCGGGGAATATAGTTTCGAAGCGACTGTTTCAGGTAGTGTCTGTGGACTTTGTCATTCCACTCCCAAAGACTCGACGGGGAAACACAGCGCTTTTACTGTTCCAAGATCATTTTACGGGGTTTGTGATAGCTAAAGCCATGAGTTTACGTCGGCACTGGAGGTAGCGAAAGAGTTTGAAAAAAATATCTTCTGTCATTTTGGTGCTCCCAGTCTCATTCGTCACGACGGATATCCTAGGTTCAAGATTAATTTCTTTCAAACGTTTTGCTGAAATGATGCAAGCTAAGTCAAGAGCCACCCTTAGTTATATTCCACAAGAAAACGGACAGTAAAACCGAAGTGTGAAGACAATGATACAAACAGTGCGAGTCTACGTGGTAGATACACTACAAGCAGATTGGAATGACATTGCAGAAAAACTAGTTCATGCCATTAACGATTCTGGAGATATAACGTGAAAAGAGACGCCGTTCTATTTGGTACACAGGTGAGATGCCCACTCAGCACTGAAGGCGATGACAGAGTCAATGCGACTCGTCAATACAAGGAATATTAGGGTGGTGGACTCGACGAATCCATTCCTGTGGCGTCGCGAATCTAACAGGCAGCGAGAAGTGGCCCTACGACTGGCAAAAGAGTACCACGTTAGAGAGAAAGCACGAATGGCAAGTGAACATAACGAGCTACTCAATCCAGCTGAAAGACGGATTGAGTCAGCAAACACTGGATAGGATACTGAGCAAGATGATGAGACGCCAGGAGATCAATATGCTCGAACTGGTGACAACAGAGTGCGATCAACGACAACCAGTAGGACGTCTAATGCTGTGATAAACGAAGGATACCAAGCGTGGCTATTCATGGAAATGGTGAAGCCTGGAATGAAAAGAAAGCTAACCCATAGGTAGCATGGTCCTTTCTGAGTCAAGAAACTTGTTGAAGAGTTCGCGTTCGAATTGGAGTTGCCAGATAGAAGCGGATGTCCAAATCACCCGGTTGTCCATAATTCGCGATTTAAAACAGTGACGGACTAGGGGCACGTTCAACGACAAAGTTGGTGGAAGGACTAGGAGATCCAGATCGACTTGACTTTGACGAAGAACTACTGCCTTAAGATAGCTGGATGCCCGACAAGTGTAGTTCCGATACGAGGTAGAAGCCATACTCGATGATGACACGACAAGTTCAACAAATACTGACAAAAGCCAGCGGAGGTTCTTAGTCAAATGGGTGGGAAACGATGAACCCACGTGGGAACCATTGATCAACTTGTCATGTGGAGGTTTATTGTTCGACTACTTGAGGCGGAAGAAAAGAGAAAATCGTCTGCAAATGGTGCAAGTCGCAGACGAACGGTAGAAACACCAGCGCTATGCGTACTCTCTTTCTGTGAAGACTAGCAGGTAGAAAGAGAATTGAAGTTACTGATTCAAGATGTATTGATGCTTGAAGACAAAGATGAATTAGTTAACGAGATGAAGGCACAAAGCCAAAACAGAGGCGACTAAGTATCAGCGACGGACGAGCTGGAATAATTACGAGACAGTGTAGGGACACAGTCAGAAGCGTCGACAAAAATCTGCATTCCATCGCGGTTTTGGGGCTCGGGAGCAGAGGGATCGACGACCGGACGAGAAGCTTCGTCTGCGTCGACGTCCTCGACGATGAGTGATTTCTCTTCACTCTCTGACGTGCCGACCGGAACAAAGACAGGGAAGCCCGGATTGCACGGACAGAAGCACGTGGTATAGGAATGCTCCGATGGACGAGTCAGCCACCAAACACGCCAGGGTTCAACTTGGTCAAGCATTCCAACTTAGTTGATCCAGTCAGCACCCTCGGGTATCTACGCATGACTCATGATTAAAAACACAGGAACTGACGGCTCAAAGAGAAGTTCGGGGTCAAGGAAAAGTGTGGGTCCACGAGATGACTTCGCAGAAGCCGCATCTTGAAAGACAATACCCAAAGTCCTCGCGACTTTCCACACAAGATCCCCACGACGTTTGCGAGCGGCATCATAATTAACCTAAGCTTTATAAATTTGGGACAAGTCTTCAGGCGAGCGCGAAGGGTTTTCATCGGGGTGCATGCCCATAAGTATGCTTGACTCAAAGATCCAATGAGTACCCTCCCATAAAGCCACATAACATTATGAGCGAGTATCGACATGGGCAGACGGCGTTGGATCACGACTACCTCCGCGAAACTTGACCCACGCTTCAGCCACCAAGTCTAGAAGAGAACTATAATGAGATTGATGGAGAGAACGGCGGAGCCGATCCGGAGCGTCCAAGCTTGAGTACACTCAGGAACATCGGCTTCGATGGAAATAACGCCAGAGTACGCTATCACGAATGTGACGGGTCATATACGTCAGCAAACGCGAGGGGAACTGCAAGTGAAAAGGAGTTGGGAGAGTCGAACGACTTCAAACGAACGCGCACCTGTCGGATATGGGACCGAGTCGACGTGACGCGCAACCAACAGCGAGCTGACCCGTGATAAAAAAAAGAAACGAATAAATCGACTCGCTTTCATGGCAGGAGTTGACCTAAATTTCCGAGCGACCACTTGACCCGCACGAGCATGAAGAAGAGAGTACGGAACCGTTAATGTCTCAGACAATCCAATAGCGGTAGTCGCCACCGGGGTTGACGGAGAATTGCACTTAACATTGCTTACGCCAACTAATTTGGGGACGTCAACAAAGGAAAAGGCGCCACCTCAGCTGTCGGCGTCTTTCTGAGGTTGGCTCAGGACCGCTAAATTCGTTGCTTCTTCTTTAGTGAACTGTTGGGTCGTACAACAACGAAATTAGTCGAAGAAACAATAGCAGCAAAAACACTGGACGGAGTTGACGGGGTGACGCGAACGTTGACCCTTTTCTGCGATGAGCAGACGAGAGCCACGCTAGTCGAGACGTCAGAGACGTCCATTGAGGAGGCTTTGACAGGAACTGGATCGGGTGACGGAATGAAGACGCCTTTCCTTTTCTCGAAAGACCTAGCAGGCGACCGGCTTGCGGAAACGACGGAATACGGACCATCAGAAACAACGACGGCGATTGGCGACGTATGACACCACGTCAGATACGACTTCAATTGATGGGGGGGTCGCGATGGCAGCCGACGAAAGAGGGGCCCGGAGCAGCTTTGGTTTGGACTAGCGGCATATGAGCATTCGCAGGTTGTGGTACGAATACAGCCGCAGAATACCGGCGAGTTCTCATCCGGGGAAGTGATGTGGTTGTGGCAACAGGTTTACCTATCACCTTGGATTTCTATAATCGTGCTGAAGCCCTCAAAGTCCTTGGCCTTCTTTGGTGAGGTGAAGGGACGCTTGTTGACTCGACGACGGACTGCACCCACCTTATGTCGCGACTTGGACAAGTGAGCTACCGGTGGCGACGCAGGGCGAGGAAGATTAGGAGCAACTTGGGAATGCTCGGCAGAACTATTTGATTCTTCTAATTCCAGACGCTGGGACTGTGGGGTCATCGACGAAACAGCCTCTTTAGCGAGTGTCATCAGCTCAGGCGCGAATATGGGCGTCATTGTTGAATCGACATGGAAATAAAGCTCGGCGAGAGACAAATTATAAAGTCCATAAACGGATGATCCAAAAGCTTGAAGGGACGTTAAATGAGACGAGGACGCAAAAGCAATCACCGATACCGACCTAGCGATTGATGACCACGCCGACCAGGAAGACGAATGTGGATCCGGGAGTGCGCCAGGGTCCGATGCAAAATCATACGAATCCGATCGTCTCCTCAGATACGTCAGAGATGTTATCGCCGACGACGACGGCTCGCCGACGGACATATCAGTAGACGACGAAGGCGCTACGCCGACGGTCACAGCAGTCGACGACGTAGAAGTCGAAGACCCGGGAGCCGCGGAAAAAGATGCAAATGATAGCGTCCGCCGTCCAGACCAAGAATCCGAGCTTTGGAAAGATGACAGAGGAGCGACAAGCCGAGGCGGATCCATCAGGGTCGAATAAGCCATGCTGGCGTGATGGGGGAAGCAAGCGAAGGTTCAAAACGCAAAACCATGTTCTGGAACGTCGTCGATCCATCAAACGAAATGACGTCCGTAAACCAAGTCGCGAGAAGTCGACACAGCCGCGAGTTGATGTCCATATCTCGAGGATTTTATACCGGGACGTCCACTCTAACCGCTGCGGCCACCGCAAGGTTCGGATCCAGCGGAAATTGTATGTTTTCACGACGCAGCAGAGCCATTTGTTGTCGGATGACTTGATGATGACTGCTGGCAGTGCGTCTCATCACCCTGCGCGCATGACTAATTCTGTTGCACAAGACCATCGTTGCATCCTGGAGCTGACGATACTAATAAGCGGCAACACCTTGGACAGTCGTGTGTCGAGCTTTAGTATTTGCGAGGTCGCGCGTAAGCTTGTTGATCAAGCGATCACGATCTGCTATACCAGCGGACAGCTCGGTTATCATACGCTCAGCCGAAGCAAGACGATTGTCCCGATGCGTAGCAGTCAGACGCGTAGATGATTCAAGCAAGTATATCGACTTGATCAACGATTCAATCAACTCCGTCGTCTTGAGAGCATCGGAGTTCTAAGTTTGTGACTCTTTCTTGGTTGTTAATAAACGATGCTTCAGTTATACCGAGTCCGAGAAAGCAGCTTGCATTCGTCGACGAAGCGAAGCATTCTCTCGGTGGAACTAAGAAAGAGTCACGCATAGAGCGGCGATATCTGCGGAATGGTCGACGATGGGAGAGACCCCAGCGGCTATCAACGAATTCAAAACATCCAGGGGGCGAACTCGGTAAGTGATTTTCTCAACGACGTGTCGAGAAGTGGGCAAGGAGATGGCATCAACGTCACGATAACCCGGATCAGCTTAACTTCGCGCCGTTGCATTCGATCTTCGATGCTCGAGAGGAGACGACAGAGATCCAGAATATCCAGCGATGATCCAGATTCATAGTCAAGTATAGGTTCAGCCTGGGCGGAGTCGGCAGAGTCTATGCCCGGCACAGAATGTCACAAGAAGCCGATCTCGACGAAGTGTCAGGTCGATCGTCCAAGCTCGACGATTCGTCCACGGCTAAAGTCGGCGGGGAAGACACATTCGGTCGGGAATCGCTCCGTCAACAACTGACGGAGCTGAAGAAGTAAGCATAGATGACGGTGAAGGATCATATCGAAGTCGCGTCTCGTGAGTAGTTGACGGTGAGTCGTCGACAGACTAAAACATGCAACAGAGAACATACCACCAAGCAGATCACAAGTTAAACGCCGCATTGAGAAGTGAGTAGAGAAGCGTGCTGGATGATCATACCGTAGTAGAGGTGAAACGGCTCGGAATGACCAACAGAAGTGGCGGTGAAGAGAATGGTCGAGACACTCGGCCGTTAGGTTCAAATCGCGACCGGGGCAGTTTTAATGTAGAGATTTACATTCCCGGGATATTAGTTCGGCAACTTAAGGGTCGTCGAATGAAGTGTCGGCGACTCGAGCGACAACGGAAAAGGTCGGCTAATCGATTATCAGCGACTTAAGTGTCGGCGAGTTAAGGGTCGGCGAATAAAAGGTCGGCGACTTGGGTGTCGGGTACTGAAGTGCCAGCGACTCGGGTGTCGGAGACTCGGGTATCGGCGACTCAAGTGTCGGCAACTCGGGTGTCGGCGTTTCAAGGGTATAGCAGAATGCGGGAAGATCGAGCGACAGATTCATCACATTATTTGTATGGGAACTAGGGAAGTACAGAGATCCATTCAAACTGGTTCGGCGAGAAAGCAAAAGAGATAAACCAATACAGTGCAGACTTTTCTAAGTTCAAGACACGCGTACACTTAAGGTAAGACTCTGCGTGGGCTAGATTATGCCTGCCGTCGAATCTCGAGAGGTATAGCTTGTAGAGGTATCGACTGGTAGCGCCAAGAGTTAGTAAGGCCCGGGTTGGGCAGCGCTCGCTACTAGCGAAGGAAGGAGTCTCGTCGTCGACAAGCCGGTGAACCAATAGACGGCACCGTTGAAAGGCTTGCCGAGCGACAAGCCGGTGGGCCTCAGCCTAGGGCATCGTAATTCTTCTAGTCAGGCGGACAATACGCCCGGTGATCTGTAAAAATGCGTGAGCGTCGGCTTTCACCCGTTGGTATGAATCACAGGAAGAGAGATGTTTAGAAGCTGCTGAGCTCAGGCAGACTTCTGAAGGACTTGGTTGTAAGTAAACAGCAAGGCGAAAGCCAAAACTGAACCCGAAGGGGCAAACCGCGTAGGGATTTATCCAAACGTACCAGCCCGTTATGCCTACTAAGCTCGGTGATAGTTGTGTTTGTACGTTGAGACTGTTATACGACGGGATTAACTAACTACCTATACCACACAGGTATGAAGATATCGTCAATGTAAGATTGCTGTCCCAGTATTGAGGGTCGTCGATCTGTCTTAGGTTCATCATCTCTAAAACATATCGATCGGAACATCAGAATCTGAACGTTGGCCTATCTTGATACATTCATACAGCGCATTGTCAACAATACGTTGGTAGATCTGGGGCTCTTTTTTAAGTCCAAAGAGCATATGTAGCCACTCGAAGAGGCCAAACAGCGTTATAAATGCGGAGATCATCTTCGCTCGCTCTGTCATTTCAACGGCACAGCAACCAATGGTCATATAAAATGAACGGTATCACAGAGCTTTGTCCAGATCTTCCAGCAGATCGCTGATCAACGGCATGGGATACACCATCAGGCGCGTCAGCTGGTTCACTCTCCGATAATCAATACAAAGGCGGATATCCACTCCATTCTTCTTGATGACCACCACTATCGGAGACACCCAAGGTGACGTGGATGGCTGAAAGATCTTGGCCACTATAAACCCTTTGATACGCTTCGACAACTTCCCCCTATAGTTGGGCGCGACCGGGCGGACTTTTTGAGCTATTAGTGAGTCCCTACCGACATCGATGTCACAAAGCTCCTCTCGTGCTGCTGGCGGTAGAGCATTGCACATCCCCATAAGATGGTGACGGCTCTTCCAGATCAACCGTCTGATTTTTTGTTGACCTGTTGTGAGAGGGGCGTCGGGATCGCCCATCTGAATGTCATCAATAGTAACTTCTTTCGTAGTTGTCGACCTTTCTGGCAACACCGCCATGTGCTGTTCGATATCTTCAGCAAACAAATCTTCACTCTCGTGATAGTAGACTGGTGCATCTGCGATCTCAGTTTCGTCGATCTTGGACGACCTCTCCCATTAAGACTCTTTCTTTTCCTCGGACTGGTATAATTACGATTTGTCGTTGTTTGAATAGGCATCCCATTGAGACAGTCTACTACCATGCCCTTCTTGTCCGATCTCGTGATCCCCATTTTGTAGCACACAGGGCTCCGATCTCAAGGTTGTTATCCATGGGCGATAGATCTACTTCATCCAGCGAAGTCGAAAAAATCCGTTGATCCTTCCTTCCCTCGTAATTACGGTGTCTGTTATTTGCAAATTATCGTTACCGGCCTGTTGCGTTACCATAAAGACCGCTGAAGTTATATCATTTAGCGGATCGGACATTCGCTTCATGATACGTTTAGGGACGACGTATTTAAGGCGATCTTCCAACGATCCGATTCGCTCCTCTGGAATTTCATTCACGCGATCCGTCGTAGCCTCATACGACAGAGTTTGCCACTCTTTGTACTTCCCCGATTCAACCTACACAAAGCCTTGAGTCAGTGGTATCATATCTTCTTCCATACATACGCCTTATATAGCGTGGGTAGGCAGTATGATCTCGCGATCGCCAATATTGGCCATCTGCAGATATTTTGTCTTACCCAACCCTGAGATCACCGTAGGTACCCAATCTGGTCCTCTAGTGACCCACAACTTCATCTTGGCCCCACCGATCCCAATTTTCACTTCTCTTGACTCTCCGACCGGGATCACTATGTGTTGGTCATTTGCCGTTATATTCTGTACATTCTATCCGTACTCGAGACGACGTCCTGCGGGGTGAATGCGGATTTTCTCTGGTAGGCACAACGCACCGTCATCCAGATCGAGCCGCACCCCGGCAGGTACCATAAAGTCCATTCTTAAAATCGCATCTTGTCCCGCCTGATCGCCCACCCACACATTGCAATAATATACCGGCGATCCCGCAAGGGTTACCTTGATCTTGGTACGTCCTATTGTCATGCACGGAGTTTCTCCGATCCCGATACATTCTTGTTGTTGACTTAAGTCAATATAACAACCGACCTTACGAGAAAAGATGGTGTCAATAATCGACACTTCAGCACCAGAATCAAATAGCAGAGTCGCTTTCACGTTGTTGATCTTGCCGACAGCCTTCGCCTGCTTAAACCACTTCCCAGGCAAGTAATGTTTCCAGTAACCGAGAGATTCACCATAAGCGAGTTCGATCTCCATAGTTGGTTCGGATCTCGAGTACTCGTCGATCCTGTTCAGACTAAAGGCGGAAGTGACACGTTTAGACTTCGAACGAGATATATTTGGTTCCATGTCTGTATTCTGCTTACTCTCGCGATCTGTCTTCTTTTCTCGCAGGCGATTGTGCAGAGCCTAGAACGCTCGGCTCGTACCAGATTCAAACCTGGCGAGCGACCTAGTTTGACATCTTCTCGGCCTTCTCTGGCAACATCCCCCTTATGCTTGTTTAAGACGTACCACTGTCGGATCATGTTGTATAACTCCTCCATGGGACACTTCACCGGATCATTCATCTCGCCACAGGCGCGACACACGAAAAAACAATTGTCTGAGGGGTGTCCTTAACGCCCATACTTCTGGCAAGTGAGCCGCTTCCAGCAACCGAGATCTCCATGCATGGTCGATCCGAAATGAGTACACGGTTTTAGTGGCTTACTGTGACCTTGTTAGGCTTGAGGAGTATTCTGACCCGCCTATCCCATGCTTGCTTAAGTGTCGCTGGTTGGTTTGCGTTGATCCGTTGTAGCGACCATATGAATCGATCTCAAACGATTTTCTGATTCCGATTCATAGGTGTCTGACTCTGACTTGCTGCTGACGTCCTCGGTACGGATCATTTTCACCGCCCATGCGTGCTTAGATGACACTGGACCGGGTGCTCCTTTCTGTATGAATTTGGACGATCTCATCATCACTTTCTCTTGGCGCGATCTCCCTCGTTGGTATCCATGCAGTATCTTGTGCATAGCTTCAACATCTTCTACATTCCGCAATAGCAATTAATTGGAGAGATCGGGGTCATCCAAAGTGTAAATGAAATGGTTGACATGTTCCTTGTGTGCATGTGGCAATCGTGTCATCACCGGTATATTCGCCTGCATTCCTATAACTTTAAGCCGATATAAGTATTCCAGGGGATATTCTTCCGATCTCTTCTTCGCGTGGTAATATTTCCGGCTCGCTGACATCCCGTGTCCCGCATATTCCACAAGGAAGCTGTTCATCAGATCTTTCAACTTGAATCTCGTCGATCGTGCCAGCTGACGGTACCAGTAGCGGGATGGGCCCACCATTAGATCGCCAAAGACTGAACACTTCTCTTCTTCCGGCGCTTGGTCCTGGAGGAACGATGATTTAACTTAGCTTATTCAAATTCACGCTCTATCTGCTTCCCGATATTTCCCCGAGAATTTATTCAGATCGATAATCGCTGAGATTCTGATCCTCTTAGTGACGGAACTGGCCCCAGTAGTCATACCGGTCGTGGCTACTTGAGGTCGCCGTGGTTCGGCCATCCATAGATCTTACGGATCGTACTCCGCCTTCTGATGGATCTGGATGTAAGTTTTGGACCCCACCGATTCCATATACACATACGGCATGTCGTGGTTTTCTTGAGAAGTTGTGATAAAAGTACGGTGATCCAAGTGATAATTTGGCTGTCGGTTCATGCGTTGAGCTGTCCGTTAATCCGCCTCGTACTTTTTCATCACTGTATTGAAGAACCGACTTAGATCGTCCACTTCTTGATCTCTCAGCCCAGTAGGTGCACCGGCCGATCTTGGTTGTATGTCGATCTTGGCTTGTTCCTTAATGGCGTCGATATTGGCCTTGTCGATATTTTAATATAAAAAAAATCCTCCTGATAGTCTCAGAGACATCCGACGAATTCTGATGGACCGATCTGACTCAATCTCGGAGTCAGCCGAGGCATAGTGGGGCGATCCTGAGAGGTGCTTCCGAGGTGAATCCGAGGGTATAGCGATCGTGTCGTTAGGAGTAGTGGTCTTACCCTCCAGGAGTATCATGACCTCCACGAACTCACTTACTGCGTTCTTCAACTGTTCCACGCTCCATCCAATCAGATCATCTTCCTCAAAAACATTAGAGCAAAAGCCCGTGTCATTAAACATCTGCAAAATCGCATTGATCGCGCCGAGTTTGCTAGTCACGGGCGGCAAAATCAAGATCGGCTTATCCAGAGGACCGATCTACTTGGACGGTAATATCTTGAGCGCTAGATCTGTCTTGGACAGTGTCTTCAAGTAATTATAATAGCACTGCCATTTCGCACGCTCTCACACCTCGTTCGCCGTTTCAGTCTCCATGGTCGCGGTCTTCACTGGGTCATATTCTGTCTTAGGCATCGCGACCACGTTAAGTTCTTGATCGTATCCCTATTTGACTCTATTCTTCGATTCCAAGGTCTGGTCAATCTGTCGATATTTGCCTTTCGATCCCAGCGTTCCCATCATAGCTCGTCCTGGTGTGGCAGGTTTCATGGTCGTCCTCCTCGGCTTGAGGTCGGGTGGCCTGTCGACGAGTGAAAAGGGTTTGGCTTTCGCCGGTTTAATTTGTACCATTGGATTTTCATCCAGCATACCGCTTTTTACAGAGCGATCTGCGGTGGCCCCCGAAATGATCCTAAGAGGGACTTGAGATTTATCTTCACGATCGATCTCTCGATCTTCCTCTTTCATGTTCAATTCATCAGATCCACTCCCAAAACTCTGATAATATGGGGATCTTGTGCTTCTGCGTGGCCGCATTGATCCCTCTGTCGCTGACACTTCAATCCCAGATTCTTTTTTAATCTTGACATCTTTGCCAGTGTACTCACAGTGAAATCCAGAGGCCTCAGAAGATCCGGGCACGCGCACTATTGTGGCGAAGTCGATCTCACAAAATTACTTTAGTGAGTGTCGATCTTCCACTTGCCCAGACTTGCCGACTCACGGAGGGGGTACTCCGATCCGTGCCTTGTTGTATTGCCTTGTGCTCACCTTGTGTACCCGTCGGTTGGGCTGGAATGCACTCTTCGTAGTGGCCTTGGGATATGTCGATCTCGCTGAGGGTTCGGGGTTAAGAGTTCGCTTCCGGTGCGGAAATCTTCACTCCACGAACGGGGTTTTGCGATCTTGATCTAGAGGCGCGGCGATCTCTATCTGGAGATGTCGCGATCTCGATCTTGAATCACACCGATCTCGATTCGGCTTCGGGATCGGGGTCTTTGCTGTGTGAAAATCGTCACATAGCAAATAGTACTCTTGTGACGATCTTGCCTTGGGATCCAACCGATCTGGTCTTGGGATCGGCTGATTATGTCGGAAGTGCGCAATGTGGGCCAGATAGGTGTCTTGTTTCGCCAAAATGAAACGTGCCGATCTACCCGGTATATCACTTCGATCTTGCTCGGTCTTGTCTTGAACTCCTTGTTCAGATCTTCTGACCACTTGAGCCGCCTCGCGATCTTGTAACCAAAATTCCTATCCTTTACCGTTGATTGCTGCTACCCTAGCGGTTGAGTCGAGTTGAGTTACCCGAACCCCACCTTGGCCAAAGGATTAGATGTGAGTACACGAAACACGGCACGGCAAAGTCTCTTGATCGACGGGAGGCCATATATCCTGCCCGGAAGAGATGTCTGCGACGTGCGTTGTTTGTAAAAACGGTAACTGTATTATTATCCATTGAAATTTATAGCAAATCTATCTATAAGCCTATTCCAAACTGTAGGTCACTCTCTAAATCGATATCACCTATAAGCTTGAAGCCCTCTTGAACACGTGTCGAAATTTCGTGACCTGTGCTCCAAAGATAGCGCCAATACTCCCGATATCGTACCTAGACACCAAAAAGGGAGCAAATTCCGAATGCGGTACCTAATACCCAATTTTGGTACCGAAAAGTCCAAAATAGTACTCAAATGCCGAATGTATCTAAATCCATTTTGCGACGTCAATTCGACCGGCTTCAACTGGCTGTTTCGGTCTGAACTTCTGAGCCATCACTCATGGACCTTAAACAAACATATTCATTATGATCCGATAGCCCATTCAACGATATATCCATGATCAATAGAAAACATGACCAATATATTATATAATATCGAAATGTTGGAGATCGATCCAGTACAAATCGGCCATAGACATTCTCTCGTTCTTTGTACGTGTTCCTGTACCACCCTCCAGGGTTTATCGGATCAACGAGACCCTCCACTTGTTTTAAAATAACTCCCTGGACTTCCCACAAGTATCTACACTTCCAGATCGGGCTATAATTAACCAAAAGTAGTATTCCCATTGTGAGACCAGTAAAGATAATCACCGATCTGCAGGAGTTCACACCTTTGTCCCAGATCACACCGTGGAAATCATCTATATCTGTGACTCGTCCCCAATCGCATCATGTGAATTGTTCTATTTGTCATCTTGTTCCACATCGCCACATGGAAAATCTTCTGGTTTGTCGTCATGTCTCAGCTATCGCCCTGATTCGTCACCCTGGTAACAGTTGGAATGGCTCGTTGAGCCTCGTTGAAATCACCTTCCATCTCCCATGGGATCGCTAGATCACCCGGTGTCGATTTCTGTCAGTTAGGGACGTCTCCACAAGGTAATCACCGATCCACATCCCGAAATTGATCAGCGACTTTACCACATTACCCTTGGGGGTGTAATTCCGAAAACTTCACTTTCCTCGAGTAATGCAAATTAAATATTATCAAAATAGGTAATATTTGAAAATTGTAATATATGTATCAATTTTTATGTAACGGGCTACCCTGTTACATTATTCTCATGTGTCGTTTAATGGTTTCGTCCCACATGTCGATTTTAACGTATCTAATAATCAAATAAGATTTGAACTTACCTGTTACACGTCTTGCAATCAAAGCTTTCATCACCTATCGGATACAGCATACTGAACTTTTTTCATTCACTCCAAATTCTTCATCATCTTAACAGCGCATCTACCCCCATCATCCTTAGGCGGCAATTACTGCTTTTAGTTGCCATTATTATAAAACCGTATCGGACAAGCTCGCCTGCATAATTTATTATGGAGATTTAAAGGTACACGCCCACCCTTTGATGCGTACACACCCACCTGAAAACGAGGCCCCTCCTATAGTACCGTAACCTCCCTAACTAGGTACTGCATACCTATTAATACAAAATGCCAAATAAATGATCTTTGCTTTGTGCACACCCCTCCATAATACAGGCCTCCTTCGTGTCAGCACACAGCCTTGCGTATGGATCAGCTCTCATTATCCGGTATCCCTCTCTAAGTATCCCTATTTTTGCTAACCGTTCCCCTAACTTAAAAATGATTAAATTTTAAGGTCATGTAATATGCATACATCTGACTATTGCCAAGATGACCTTGGGTGCTGCACCTGCTCTTGCCATGGCACTGATAACCGTGGCGTTGTGAAGACTAATTTTTTGTGCGGCGGGATAGGCAGATACATCATCTGCTGCTTAATGGTTGTGTTCGCTGTTTCTAACAGCCAAATACCACTGGAAAATTGCCATAGAATCACAATCGCTGCAATTAATAGTATGGTCATTGTCATCATCATTGTATACTGCTTCAAGTTAGTCATTTTTTCTGCCGACCCTTTGTCTTGTACCTATATTCTACCATTTTCTTGCGACGAAAGACTTGGCTGTTCATCAGAAGCATTTGACTGGATACAGGAATTCAAAACTGCAGGTGCTGAGGTGTTAGATAGAAACGAATGTGTTAGTACACGTAATGTGTCCTAAGAGTGTAATCTGATGCAATTTCTAATTGTTAATACGGTTAAAAGGCACAAACGCACCTGATGATGAAGCTGTCTGGCAGCCGAGTTGAGCAACTGCGTGGCCTCGACGTGAATATGAGAGATCCGGTCGGCATCTGCTAAGGTAAACACCTAATGGTCACCAGCAATCGCACCTAATCAGGTCATCGACCGTGTGTACGTGTATGTGTACGTGTGCGTACGTGTGTATGTGCGTTGAAGTCACAAGCTGTGCCTCTTTGCTTTCGCCGCGGGAGCTAGCGCGGTCGTCCAGCTACATTGCTTCTCGCATTTCAAGCATTGTTACGTTTGTTTGGACTCTATTTTAAGAATAAGAAATGGTAGAAAAAATAGGGATACTTAGAGAGGGATACCGGATAATGAGAGCTGATCCATACGCAAGGCTGTGTGCTGACACGAAGGAGGCCTGTATTATGGAGGGGTGTGCACAAAGCAAAGAACATTTATTTGGCATTTTGTATTAATAGGTATGCAGTACCTAGTTAGGGAGGTTACGGTACTATAGGAGGGGCCTCGTTTTCAGGTGGGTGTGTACGCATCAAAGGGTGGGCGTGTACCTTTAAATCTCCATAATAAATTATGCAGGCGAGCTTGTCCGATACGGTTTTATAATAATGGCAACTAAAAGCAGTAATTGCCGCCTAAGGATGATGGGGGTAGATGCGCTGTTAAGATGATGAAGAATTTGGAGTGAATGAAAAAAGTTCAGTATGCTGTATCCGATAGGTGATGAAAGCTTTGATTGCAAGACGTGTAACAGGTAAGTTCAAATCTTATTTGATTATTAGATACGTTAAAATCGACATGTGGGACGAAACCATTAAACGACACATGAGAATAATGTAACAGGGTAGCCCGTTACATAAAAATTGATACATATATTACAATTTTCAAATATTACCTATTTTGATAATATTTAATTTGCATTACTCGAGGAAAGTAATGTTTTCGGAATATCACCCCCAAGGATTATATTCGTGGGTGCTCCACTTTTGGTTGATGTGCACGGCACATCAAACGAACCAACAACCAACCGCTGCTAGATGCGCGCAATGGGTGGCGTATTGAAGACCCACATAGGAGATCATAATTAACATATAGTTAGGATAAGACGAAAGATGAGATATTAAGAAGCTTAAATATATTAAATAAGAGGTTACTTTTCCCCCATGACAAAGCTTTCGGGTTCTGTTTTGTCTTGATCGCGCTTCCTCAAGCCACGTGTACGTGAAGTCAGGCGCACGCTACTAAATGAAGATCTGACACAAGGGCGTTCCCCGTCACAAATAGTATGAGGTTATAAGCAAAATAAGTGTACGCCATGTTCAAATTTACATGGTTAGGTCGCAGTGCCTTTAAAAAAGAGCGTGCAATAGGCTTATCAACTATAAAAATTAGCACTTTTTATCTTTTACTAATCATTTATGCGTAATGTGCTCACGTTGAAGAATTATAAATACGTTGTAAGGCCTTTAATTCTACCACAAAAAGTCTTGTATTACTGCTGCCACAATTGCGACCTTGCTGTAATAATGGAATTCTGACTACTCTAATTCTATTGGCAAAGGGTGCTAATAAGACAAACGTTTTTATTCCGTCATAAACCCAGCCTAGTTACCATTAAAAAAATTAGTTTTTAACCTTAATTATATACAAGAATATATATTTATCGAGCAAATAAAGGAAGATATAGCAAAATCCTACAATCTTTATGTAAATATTCATTCGCGTTTATCGTGGTATTTTGCATCACGATCACAGCCACGTAACAGTTTTATAAACAAAGCTATTATAAAAAATCTGCGACCGATGGCAATTGAATTTCGGATCGTCAGCAAATCGCGACAAGTGACGCGTTTCAGGCAACTTTGACTGGACACGCGCATTTGTCGATAACAGAAATATCTATTTGCACTAATACTCGTGAATTTTTGGTATCTTAGAGCAAATTATGTAAGATGTTGCTATAGCGAAGACATGCACCGACCATGCAATGATGTAGCAAAAAGTATCATTTTATTCTAGAATGTAGTTTCACACCATATGTACTGCCAGATTTGAAAAAAAAAATATTGTTATGTACATGTATATTTAGTTGAAAGTCATTGCAAATGTAGCGGAGCTACACAGCTCCTTAAGTCAGAGGAAGACTTTAACGCTCTCACGAGCAACTTTGGTTCAGAGAACCCGACTCAGAGAGTCAACAGCTCAGAGAGCTTACGGTCCCCGTTCCAGAGGGACCAAACGATTCAAACGAATCACAGCACAGATTGCTCGAGGACAAGCTACCTTTACAGGCGTTGCTTTTGTCCTCCCGATCAAAGACGCCTCGTGAGGCACGTGTCTCTTATTGATCAAAATGGGAACTGAATTTTATTTCTTCTTTAAACCTAAAGAACACCATAAAACAACGCACTTAACCTAGTCACTAAGGTTCAAAGTAAAACCTCTCTAAAGATCTCGTAATCAATTGTTGACAGACATCAGTCTTCAACAATTGATACAATCACTGTGTTCTAAAATTACTTTATAGGGTACCCCCTCTCTTGTGTGCACCACACCTATCGTCAACTACCAGTCGACGTGTAACCACGTTACACCCTCCTCCACCAGACTGACGTTACCACAAAACGTCAATCGGTTTCTTTCCTCGAATAGGTCGGTGTGTGTGCGCTTAACCTCACGGTGTCAAAACAAGAAACACCATGGCATCGCCACCCAACGAGTCTCGAACTATTTCCTCCTACCTCGGTCTTAATGAGGATGTGGACTATGGTAGTGATACCAGTGTCCCTGTAGATGAAGGAATATCGTCCCACTCCGCTGTATCTGAGGCTCGACCTCAAACAGCACCGAATCCGTTCGTTTGACGTGGTGTTACCACAGCGCCAGGGGCGCAGCATCATACAACAGATGCAGATGAGAACATCATCACAAACCCGCTCGACGAGCAACAGGAGTTAACCCTCCAGCGTGAGGAGCGTGCTCTACGTCGCACTCATACCCAGACGGTTATTCAAAACCGGAGTGGTTACGTGTTCACAACACCTGACGTGGAGCAACGCCTCCGTCAAACGGAAGGCCGTAGCCTTTCAACATGGGCCATGGGCCCCGAGGCTACGTCGCCCGAAGATATAGCCGTCCTTCAGGCTCTAAATGAGAGATATCTCGAACCATTCTTTACCACGCAAGGTCAGTACCGCGCGCATCTTGAGATCTTGTCTCGTGGTGTCTCGGTTCGACCGATTAAGGGCGTTCCCATCTTGTTGTTCCCTGGCGAACTGCCCGAGGAGGAAGACAATCAGTTCATCCGTTGAATTTATCACAAGCGACACCTTAGCAGTGTGCCAGCGCTGCGGGCCAGCGCCGATGTGACCGACGTTCGGTTGGAACGAAAGCTTCGGTTCGAGTATGCCAAACTCAAGGCCAGAGGCCAGTTGCGTACACGTACGCGTTATGCTCCTGCTACAATGGTAGCCACGGGTCACGACCCCAATGTGCGGAGCAACACACGGCCCCCCACCACTATTGGTGAGAAGCGTTCTCGTTCGCAAGGCGACCCTGGCCACGATGTTCAAAAACATCCACGGCGTAAGGGCAGTCCTGCTTAATGGGTATCTCATACTCCCACGAGTTCTCCGACTCCGGGTACCCTCGCCACTTCACCAGATACTGGTATTGGCCACGCCAACGACGTAGCTGAAGGATTTTCTCCACATGGAACTTGGTGTTCCCTTGCTCATCGAGCAGCGTCGGTGGTGGTCGGGGCACCGAAGGAGGAGCATTAGAAGGTACTCCTTGAGCTAAGTGGTCTCCATAAGACATTGGGTAAGACCCAGAAGGCGCTCGGCGCGATGCAAGCCCGTGTTCAGGCGTTGGAGTTGGCCTTAGCCCGTGTGGATGGTCAGCTTGACCTCCTGGTTCGGATGCAACAGTCGACGTCAAGGCCTTATTTCCAGGCGCAAGTGCCTCCGAGTTCACATGGGACGGGTCCCGATACGGCTTAAGCAAGCCAATGTAGAATACTGGGTGCGTGCGCAGTTTGCGCGGAAGGTTGAACGTGTACGCCATCCTCTTCTTAGCGATGACTGTGAACGGCCCAATGAAGCGCGGACGCAACTTTGTCTTGAAGACAGCAGAGACTAAATTTGTAGGTAGGTTTTAGCATTGAGTAGAACTTGGTCTCCGACCTTATAACGTTCAATACATCCTCTGCCTTCAACATCAGCTTACTCCTTCTATTTATCTTGGCTATCAGCCAGTTCATCACGCACGTGTCGTAACACATTCAATCGCGTTGCGAGAAACTCGCTTACCTGTTTCTGAACAGTAGCAGGGCTGATATATGCAAGCCGATCGGCCATCTCTCCCCCACCAAGCCCTGAACCACGCAGTGGTAGCGTTAACGGAACACGAGGGTGTGTGAGACCGTTCACGTAGAACGGAGTAAAGCCTGTAGAGGCGTGAACAGCGTTATTTAACGCAAACTCAACAACAGGAAGCATTGAACTCCAACGTTTTGGTGTATTAGCGCAAAAAATTCGTAATATGTCACCGATAACGCGATTGACTCGCTCGGGTTGACCATCGGTCTGCAGATGATCCGCCGTGGACATGTCCAAACGTGTGCCGAGCACCTTGAAGATGGACTTCCAAAACCTTCCAGTGAAGCAAAGATCTCTGTCAGAGACTATTGCCACAGGCAAGCCGTGTTGTCGAAACACTCTATCAATAAACAGCGTAGCTGTACCTTCACCATCAATGGTATCTGGTACAGCCGCCAAGTGAGCCATCTTGCTTAAACGGTCAACAAAGACCACGATACCCGTATTGCCTTGCACATCTTTCGGCAGACCGAACATGAAATCCATGCTGATGGACTCCCAGCACCCAGAAAGTATAGGGAGACAAGCGAGCGGCGCAGCCGCATGAGCTGAGGGTTTCACCCGTTGACACGTTTCGCACGTACGCACGTATGTGCTTACCCATATGTAAAGTTTGGGCCACCAATAGTATTGGCTCACGGAGCTATATGTCTTCTCTTGACCGAGATGACCGCTCACCGCAGTATCATGCGCCTCATAGAGGATACGATACTTCAATTCCTCATCATGAGGGACAACGATACGGGGCGTATCCTCCATATCTGTGCTATAGCACAACAGGCCTTGATCGATGGAGTATCGATGTAGCCTCGCACGCAAACGTGCCGACAATTAAATGTCTGAGTCGTTAAACTCCTCGCTCCCCAGAGCACGTAGCAAAGCTACACAATGTTCATCTTTGGCATATGCCGAACGAATGAGGTCTGTGACCGATGATGACAGAGTCGTAAAATGAGCAAGCTCATAGTCAGGCCTACGTGACAACGCATCAGCCAAAGCATTCTGCTTGCCCGGCTTGTACTTCACCTCGAAGTTGTATTCAGCCAAGAATGAGAGCCAACGAGCCATTCTCTGAGAGAGGTGAGGTGACTGGGTCGCAGTGCGTAATGACGCATGATCTGAATAGATCACAAATGGCTTAGAGCCAAGCAGATGAATTCTGAATTTGACTAAAGCATACTTCATCGCAAGTAGCCCTTTATCATGAACTGGATAGTTCTTCTCAGCTGCTTTTAGATGTCGGGACTCAAACGAGATGACGCGTTCCTGTCCATGATCATCTGTTTTTAATAGAGCACTGCCGATGGCAAAATCAGATGCGTCACAGACGACACTGAAAGGCCGATCAGGATCGGGCAAAGCCAAGATTGGCGCATGAAGAAGGCTCTCTTTAACCGCCGTAAAGGCTTCATGCTCGGTGTTAGTCCAACACCACTCCGTATCCTTTTTAAGGAGATTGGATAATGGCCGAGCCATGTCTGCATAGTTTGCACTATACTGGTGTAAGTAATTGGCGAGACCAAGCCACTTACTTAAGTCCTTTTGGTTCTTAGGAACCGGCCAGTCGACTATGGCTTTTATCTTAGCAGGATCCGCTCTAAGACCACGCTTCCCAATAAAGCACAAAAAATGGAATACCTGTTGCATTAAAGATGCACTTAGACGCGTTGGCGTACAACTTATTCGTGCGCATGCATTCGAGCACCGCTCGTAAATGATCAATGTGATTGTCCACATCCGACCGACCGTTTGTAGCACGACTATGGACAAAGATATCATCAAAGTACGTCTGTGCATAACCTCTGTGAGGTCTGAACAATTGTGTCACAAGACGGTTGAATGTAGCCGGGGCATTTGATTACCTTTGCGGCATAACAAGACACTCCCAGAGCATACCGCTCGGAGTACTAACCGCTGTCAGCGGAATATCCTTCTCACGCATAAGCAATTGGTAATAACCATCGACTAAGTCGAGTGCACTGTAAATTGTACATCCCACCATATTTTTCTGAAGAACATCTTTCCTAGGGATTGGTGTCTGAGCCGGGATCGTGGCAGCATTAAGCTTATTGTAAGCATGAACAATGTGCCACTTCCCATTGGGCTTTCGGACACAAAATGTGGGCGTGGAATGAGGAGATTTGCTCTCACGAACCATCCCCGCTGCGTGCTTTGCACGAAAGAAGTCGTCTATGACGTCACACTGCTCCTTTGGTAAAGGCCACTGCCGTGTTACGCAGTATTTAGTTCGAGGTACTAGGTCAATTTCATGACGCACACCTCTATCCGGAGGTAAGGCAGACGGTGGATCGTGACACACCACGTCTTAAAATTCCTTTACCAAAGAATAAAACGGATCAAGAGGATCCTTAAGGATCGAAGATCCACTACGCGCACTAAGTGTTGGCTTTGTGTCCTCAAGGACTGACTCGTCCAATAAAGAGGATGAGTTCAACTCAACATCGGGTCGAATGACCACTAAGTCAGATAACTCTCCTGCCTTTAAGGCTTGGCTGAATTCGCCATCAGACATTTCATCTAGTTCAAGCAGATTATCTAGAGAAGAAAGTGTCTCAAGATTAATATTGCCAGCAAAATGGCCGGTCATTCCATTGACAAGTGTATATAGTGTATTATTACTTTTATCACTCCTTAACATATCGGACGTCTGGCGCTTGACAGTTGCCACCCGACGCCGAGATTGTTTTCTCAAAGAAACCTTACGCCTCCTAGAGGCCGGGACAGTAGGGTCCCTGTAGTTGCTATCTGCTATAGCACGCTCTATACGAGAGCTTATGTCTTGATTGACATCTGGTGAAGAGTTACGTAACTCGAACACTTCACCCAGTGAATTTACACGTACCACTTCACGTACAGCATCCGGGTCTAGCCCTGTATGCTCTGGCTTATCGCCAACAATGTCATTACCGACATTCAGTGTAATGCCAACTCGGCCGCCCTCACTCGGTGGAATTTCACGTGCCAATCCACTCACATCAGAGGAATTACATTCTTGATGTCTCGGCCCATGGCCAATCATGCTTGACGCATGCAGTGACTCATTATCACAACTAGTATCACTCAACGGAGTACAACTCTCCTTAAATACGTTAGAAGAGCTCCGCTCTATATTCATGTCATAGACATTTGAGTTAATCAACTCCGACATACCAATGTTCAGCACATTGACATCTTCCGTCAATGGCTCGCGCCAATATCGCTTTTGTTGCCTAGCGAAGGTAAATTCATGACTCTCCAAAACTTCACTAGGAACATTGCGCGTTGCGCCTAAGGTCTTAGACCTCCAATCGATCCATAGTTCATGGCGTTCAAGCCAGGCCATGCCTAGGATGAGATCGTATCTCGAATCCAAGTCAAGGACAAGACAGCGTTCTGTGCTATCAAAGTCCAAAAACTTCACGCCCAAGTTCAACGGAACTTTAGGCACAGTAACGCGACTACCCGTCGCTAACCGAACAGTGATGGAATCACCTTCGTGCGCTTTGAGCGCCTCAGAATATTGCTGACTCCCCTCAAGGGAACGGCGTCTAGCATAGTTGCATGACGCCCCAGAATCGATTAATATCGACCAGTGCTTCTCAAAGCCTATAACCATTGCCTCGGCGACTAACAAGCCAGGCTTGTATCCACGCTCGGTGCTTGCTGGCACGGAGATCTGTGGGGCTAAGCCCTGTTTTGCTCTACCTCGTAGAGAAGTGACAGAACTCAGTTCTACCCCAGTAGGGCACCCCGCGCCTACTGGGTGTCGACGTTTCCCCGTGCCATACCAGGTTTCTGGTTGCGGCCCATAGGGTTACGTTGTTGCTTACGCAAAGGACAAGTGGGGCGTAGATGTTTGGTGCTTCCACACGTATAACAACGTCTCACTTCCTGTCGTTGCTCCTCAACATGAAGCTCCGCTTCACCTTCATCTTCAGCATAGCTGAGATTCATCGGTTCTGGCTTACGGTAAGCCTAGGTGCTTGCAGAGGTTGCTCTCGCAAAGCTTGGGTTGTACCCATTCCAACCAAGTCTTGCTGACTTAAAGTTATGCTCAGCATTTTGAGCGATGCTCACAGCCTCTTCAAAAATCGAGGGATGGACTCGAAACACCTCGGTCCTGGCAGCGCCAGTGCGGAGACCTTCCATGAAGACTGTCACGCAGACAGTCTCAGGGAGAGGGTCAGACTGCATGGCAGCCATCAGAGTTCTCAACTCTTGGACATAGTCCGTTAACTCGTTCTTACCCTGACGGGTGGACAAGAAGCGTGAACGCACGAGATAGGCCTGGTTAGGCGGCGAGAAAACTCGCAACAGGTCTAGCTTGAGCGAATCACATGTGGGAAACGCCAAGTCGACCGACGTGCCGCACGTCAGAGCCCATTCTCTAGCTCTTCCATCGAGTTTTGAGATCGCCAGCGATACTCGCTGATGCTCGACTGAGATCAAGCCAGATCTCATGGCCATCTCAATCTCACGGATCCAGAGGATGAGGTTTTCACCCTCCTTTCCGGAGAAATGCTTGACGTCCACCCGAAGGGAACGAGGCTTAGCCTCTTCGTCTGGCATAGCCACAAAGCGTGTGGGCATAGCCGACGCTACCTGGTTCTGAACCTCCCCTACAAGGGCCGTTTCATACTGCATAAAGGTCTCGGCACGCGCATTGAGCACGTCGGGACCTTATGCAGCGAGAAACTCAACATATTCTGGGCCTACGGCCGCGGTTAGCTTATCTAGCGCAACCTTTTGGGCCTCATTGAGGGGTGTGGATTGCTCCATCCTCGCAGAGGGTCAGTCGTAACGACTCAGGCGTAGATTGACTACAAGTGCTACCAAGTGTAGCGGAGCTACACAGCTCCTTAAGTCAGAGGAAGAATTTAACGCTCTCACGAGCAACTTTGGTTCTGAGGACCCGACTCAGAGAGTCAACAGCTCAGAGAGCTAAGGTTTTGGTTCAGAGAACCCGACTCAGAGAGTCAACAGCTCAGAGAGCTTACGGTCCCCGTTCCAGAGGGACCAAACGATTCAAACGAATCACAGCACAGATTGCTCGAGGACAAGCTACCTTTACAGGCGTTGCTTTTGTCCTCCCGATCAAAGACGCCTCGTGAGGCACGTGTCTCTTATTGATCAAAATGGGAACTGAATTTTATTTCTTCTTTAAACCTAAAGAACACCATAGAACAACGCACTTAACCTAGTCACTAAGGTTCAAAGTAAAACCTCTCTAAAGATCTCGTAATCAATTGTTGACAGACATCAGTCTTCAACAATTGATACAATCACTGTGTTCTAAAATTACTTTATAGGGTACCCCCTCTCTTGTGTGCACCACACCTATCGTCAACTACCAGTCGACGTGTATCCCCGTTACAGCAAACGTCTGACTTTTACGTTAAACCTCTTGTGATACTCTAATCGCATACGTCACCAACAAAATTATGAAATAAAAAGGTAGAATATTTACATGCTTGACCATTGATAAACCTGTAGCAGATTAAATATTGCAAGACGCATTGGTTTTGTACTTTGTCCTTATGTTTGCATCGACAACTGTATGTTTGCAGTATGTTCTTAGGCGTATTATTTAATGGTGGATATTGTGTACTGTGTTGGATGAATAGCGCTTTAAAGGCTAAAGAACATTTATGACTAATATTATACGAATATGGGCAACAACAAAAAAGACATCGAGGGACATAGGATCGAACGCGTGCTGAGAAAAAGGCTACATGGAGACTCTTTTACCCATAGTAAAGCGACCATTTACACAATTGCAAATTGCAGCGTCATGCCTGTATTCAATATCCTATTGATGTTATAATATCATTGTTTATGTTTATGTTGTGCCCCATCTATAATTTGTAGCATATTACGACATCTATCTTCTCGCTTCTCCTCACCATATTCTTCTTTGTATAACACTTTCGTCCATAGATAGCTAGTGTATACGTTTAAGCTTCGTTTCTTAAGTTTTTAATTGATTTGACTATTTTATCGCCACGTTATAGAATCCTAATGCTAGGATAATTTCGTTTATTGAGCTTGCGGGAGCCACACACGGCCGCCCAATAAATGTATGCGCAAATTTAATTTACTTAATTTTTTTAAGCTTTAAGACATACAACCTTATAAATTAAGAAAAATCAAGTGTCGAGTACCATTTTTGCGCTAATTTAAGTACATTGATAGCTGTCGTCACATCAAACAGCATTGAGTTTATTTACATAATATACAATAAACCGACGCAGGCATTGATCTAAATGCATAAAAGCCCATCACGTGTTGCACTACTGTTGCGAAGCACAATAATAAACAGTAGCTAAAAGTGACACATCTAGTAAAAATAAATGTAGGACCTCACAGTGCGACTGATACGTTTCTTTTCGGCGTATTCGTCGACGGTCTTTCTAGTCAAAACATAATCGATATACGTCCATGTATTAAAAATTGTCCTTGAGCATGGCGGCGGATTCTAGTGATGGAGACGGATGCAAGCGTTGTAGGAACCATTAGCTCTTGAACAATGAACGTGAGTCTCCATTTTCGAGCATGGCAAGTTTATATGCCCCAGAACATTTTGATGAACGTCAGTCCGCTTTGGAACTATGGTAAAATGATGCGGTGACCCGCTGCATTGATAGTATCTCCATAAGACCATTTTGAATCTTAAAAACCCATTAATTTTATCTGCCGCTGCGCCCGCAGCAAAAGGTTTTATAAGCTGCAAGTTTGGTAGCCATTGGTTGAAGCTCCGCATGGTGGACATTGTTGATTGATTAATACTTTGGTTGGTGTTGGAAAAGTCCAATGTTGTGCTGGTTGTGAGCAGTGCGATGGAGGCTGCCAAATAGGCGTTTTAAGTTCCGATAACGGCAAATCTAGCATTACTTCCCATAGAATATTGGCCGCCGAAAACAAAGTTTCAATTGTAGGTGGTGCGTACCGTAAGTAGTCAACTCCTACCTTAGTTTTACGTTGAATACATACCATGCTTGCTGTGTCCATTGTTTCCTTTGTTTAGTATAATAACCCCAAAAGAATATTTTCCTTGGTGAGGCGTGATATAATGCATAAACTTAAATATAGCTGCGTATCCGCCTCTTATAACGAATTCTGCCGATTAATATACCGTAATATAATCCCCTATTATACCCTTATTTTTAAAAGGATATTGTATTAAGAAAAGTACACTATAAATTCACATGTTTCTTGAATAATAATTTCTCTCGGATAATAAACGACGGCAGTGGTGGAGTGATGTAGCAGGCTGTCAGTTACACAAATATCTTAGGTCTAAACCCAGCAGCGATCACACAGATAGGACCCCCATCGAATGGATCTGGAACTGCTACGCAAACTCATCTTCAATATCAGCACCATCTGCATCATCAGGGGATTCTTCGTCAGCACTCACCCATTTACTCAGAAAGAGTCCATCACACGTCGTGCTTGGCAATGTATCAGTCGCGGTAGTCTACAGCGAACCTGATGCGGCAATTAACTTGCGGACAACATCGTTGGGGACAGCTTTCCATGAATTGATGAACCAAGCCACCACCTCCTCCACGCTCGGCGGCCGCGAATTTCCGTTCTTGGTGTACTGCCCCGATCAGATCTCTTCCAGTAGTCAATCACGCTCGATAGACAATCTTTAAACGACTTAAATACTTCGACGTCCCCTGCCTGCAGGTACGGCGTTAGACCTCCAGGATTAAATGTGGTGAAGTCGATCTCACAAAATTACTTTAGTGAGTGTCGATCTTCCACTTGCCCAGACTTGCCGACTCACGGAGGGGGTACTCCGATCCGTGCCTTGTTGTATAACCTTGTGCTCACCTTGTGTACCCGTCGGTTGGGCTGGCTTGAGCTCTTCGTAATGACCTTGGGATATGTCGATCTCGCTGAGAGGTTAGGTTAAGAGTTCGCTTCCGGCGTGGAAATCTTCACACCACGAACGGGGTTTTGCGATCTTGATCTAGAGGCGCGGCGATCTCTATCTGGAAACGTCGCGATCTCGATCTTGAATCAGACCGATATCGATTTTTTCTCGGGTTCGGGGTCTTTGCTGTGCGGAAATCTTCACTCAGCAAATTATAGTCTTGCGTTGGGATCGGTCCGATCTGGTCTTAAGATAGGCCGGTTTTGCTGGAAGTGCGCAATTTGAGCAGATCGGTGTCTGGTTTCGCCAAAATGAAACACGCCGATCTGTCTAGTAGATCGCTTTGATCTTGCTCGGTCTTGTCTTGAACGCCTTGTTTAGATCTTCTGGCCACTTGAGCCGACTTGCGATCTTGTAACAAAAATCCTTTTTCTTTGTTGTTGCTTGCTGCTACCGTAGCAGTTGAGTTGAGTGTGAGTACTTGATCGATCCGGGCCAGATATCCCGAGATCGCTCTTCTCGATCTTGGCCAACAATCCAAGATCGGTCTTCTGTGTCTTTGTAACACGCGTGCCTTGACCCGCCGGGGAAGCCAAATCAATCTTGTCCGGAGAAGAGTGAGGAGAACGTGCGTCGTGAGTAGAAGAAGTAGAGTTCAAGTCTGTTTATTAACCAACCAAATTAATAGCCAACCTATCCTTAAGCCTATTCCCAACCGTAGTTCACTGTCCAAGTCGATATCACCTTTAAGCTTGACCGCCCCCTTGAACACGTGTCGAAATTTCGTGACCTGTACTCCAAAGATAGCGCCAATACTCCCGATATCGTACCTAGACACCATAAAGGACTAAATTCCAAATATGGTACCAAATACCCAATTTTGGTACCGAAAGGTCCAAAATAGTATCCAAATGCCGAATGTGTCTAAATCCATTTTGTGACGTCCATTCGACCGGCTTCCACTGGCTCTTTCGGTCTGAACTTTTGCGACATCACTCACGGATCTCCAACAAGCATGTACATCATCATACAATAGCTCCATCATCGATATATCCATAATCAGCAGGGAACATGACCGATCTGATGTCCAATTCGAGATCGTTGAGGATCGACATAGTGCGATTTGGCCCTAAATGTCTTTTCCGTTCATTGTGCATGCTCCAATACTATACTCAACGGTTTATCTGCACAATGGGACCATCCACAATTCTTACAACGGTCCCACGGACTCCCACAAACATCCCCACTTCCAGATCGGTCCATAATTAACCCAAATCAGTACTCCGTTTGGGAGGCCCGTAGAGAGTGTCATCGGTCTGCAGGATGTTACACCTTCGTCACAGAGTCACATCACATCGCCTGATCTCATATCCTTGTCCCAGATCGCTCCATTGAAATCGTCCTAACTGTCGTCTTGTCCCGTATCACCCCGTCTCAGATCGTTACATACCCATCAGTCTGACGACAGTTGGATCGGATCGCCGATCCTGTTTCCTTATTGGATCGCCAAGTCCCATGGCCTCTTTATCCACCAGTAAGTGGCGTCCCAAATATGTAGCCACCGATCCTCGTACAAAACTTGATGAATGACTTCACCACATAACCATCATATCGATCTTCTTGCTGATGCACCTTTCCTTGACGTCCTTTGCTATATGCGCTCGCATCGAGTTCTACACGATCCCTTTGCAGTCGCAGAAGTTCAGAAGCGCTATAAACATAAAGTCGATAAACTTAATGAGAAGCTCACTGTTCATCCAGTCACGCTTTTGATACGCAACGTAAAACGCACCGCTCTTCTGGATCGGTTTTTTCGCGCCTTTCCAGATCAAAAGATGTGGCAGCTTTGTACCCGTGGATGTGACGGCAA
This sequence comes from Hyaloperonospora brassicae, assembly GCA_947650285.1. Taxonomy (NCBI): domain Eukaryota; phylum Oomycota; class Peronosporomycetes; order Peronosporales; family Peronosporaceae; genus Hyaloperonospora; species Hyaloperonospora brassicae. The sequence goes on along the minus strand of CANTFL010001182.1, from coordinate 24,013 downwards.
GCGCAACAGTAATTCGCATCGAAGCCAACTCTGTCGACCGCAAAACGACATGACGTGCGCTGGTATAGTTCACAGTGTCGCGCCGCGGGTCTTCAAAGAAAATTGCCGTCTCATCATTTAGGAGTGTGACGCTGGGGTTGAGCTCGCTCTTCTTTGATGAGAGGTACGTAAGAAATCGCACAGTGAGCTCGTCATCACTTAATACGGCGAGGTTGATTGTCTGTCGGATACTGAGGCCATAGCGAGTCATGAAGTGAGCGAGCCACTTGTCCGATGCGCAGAAGTCACCGTCGTCCAGCTCATCTTAAGCGAGCTCGCATGCGGATACTTGAATCAACTAACGCGACACCTTTTCCACTTTCGATCTCGGGAGAACGATCTGATCAAAAATGACATTCTCCACCTCGCCAAGCCGTGGGTATCTACCGCCATCTGTCGCACGCAGCTACAGCGCCGGGAGGTTCGTGATGGCGTCGCGGTTCTTCCACCAGTAGCGAATCTGGGCCCCAGACACTTGCCCCCCTCGCTCCGCTTGAAAGTTCTTCAATTCGCGTGTAGGAACTCCACCACGAGGATCTTCGATCCACTCGATCACTTCCCGCTAATCGAGGTTGGTCTTGGAAACGCGCCTGGGTGCCATGGTGTGCACTAGAGGATGAAGGTCTCTAATGCGAAGAGAGAGATATATCTAGTGAATTAAACGTATAAGGGTGAACGGTCTTTTCTGAGTAACCGCTACCAACCATTTATCAAAGGCAATAATTGTTTTATAACGATTTTATACCATAACAATTTATTGTATACTAATGGGCACGGTATAATACTGTTTGTGTACTTTAAAATATGGTTGGGTTATTATGTTCGGACAGGGCATATTATAACGCATAACCCGTTATTTCTAAATCATAGTTTGAGGAAACGCACGAAACATCGATTTAGAGATAATGTTATTTAGATAAAACGAAGGTGCTCAAATTTGTGATGCAGAAGGTTTCATATCTTTTCCGCGTCTAATCGATGAAAAAATGTATATGAAACCTTCTTCTGTTGTCGCTCTCGATCCGATCACGTGCGTAGATAGGACTGATAGACTTCTTGGCGGTTGAAATAAGTAAGCTGGCCAAAAATTAAAAAAGGCGCTTCTTACATTTTAGAAACATAATCAGCTAAACCGTACGTAACGGGACGTGTACAGTAAACATTTCTTTTACGTACGGACGAAGACACACGCTTAACCACAACAATACCTGGTGTAAACTTACGTACGTATTCGCATTTTACATCCTTATTTACAATTTTGCTATTTGATCTAAAAAGCGAAGACAATACGATTGGTGCAGTACATGAAGAAGTATATATTCAGTCCGTCTCTTAAACAATTTCAAATCGAACTGAGGATGCGCGCAAATGTCTCGTTGCCAAGCGCGTCCACAGTCCTGTCTTGTACCTCAAGGCAGCAGTAGTTGCTATTACAATCTCTATGTTGCGTCAAACTTCTAGCTAGCACTTGTTCGTCCTGATCTAACGAGAAGAACATCACAAATATGTACCTTGACACACAATGATATATGTATTAACTAGCTTATCTCTCTTTGTGTAGGACTTGCCTTGGGCTTTGCACTTTTCGACTGAGCTTTTCATGCCTGCGGTTGCAGCTAACCTGCGAGCCGCCACCTTGGTTTGTAGGCTCGTCCCTCCGTCGACTCGCCGTTCTAATATCTGCCGTGGCCCACGTCCCTTGATTCGACCAACTGTGACTAAATTTGAGATGTTCCAACAGCTTCAAAGTGGGAACTTGTCACAACAGTTGCGATGCGAGACAAAGGATGTCGGCGGTTGACTGCAACCCACTTGATGCCAATGTACCGAAACGGCGTAAGTGGCGTGCGCGGAACGACCGTAAGCAGAACGGCCGAGTACATGACCGCTGGATCACACTTCTTCAGGAGGCGCCGGAACAGCGCGTCGTTGTGCGCGGCGTACGCGCGGCCGACTTGATCCAGCAACGCCGTGACGTGGTCCTTGCAGCCCACTTCAACCACATTCAACCTCTAGGCCTAAGGGCGTCGGATCTGACCAAAGTTGCGATCGATCGCGACCTTCTCTTTCCCGTGCGTGGGACTGTATATGTTCTTGTGAGTGAGTTAGCTTTATTGAGGCAATGAATAGATCTCTAATGGCTAGGTTGGGGGCTTACACCGCCAAATCACTAGCAAAAGAGACATTCTATGTAACGAGGCACACCCTTGCGTGAACGTAACGCAAGGGTTTTGGTGCGCCCGACAGACGGACACGAGGCAAATGAGGAAGCGTAGATAAGAAAAAGGTAAAAATGTTGTATTAATATAATTAAGTCTTCTGTTACTGTCTCTCTGTTTAACCTGACTTAATTATACTAATCTAACTGAGGGTATGGTGACGTCTCGTCCCCACTCATTGCGCGCGTCTTGCGGCGATTGGTGGGTTGATATCGTCAAGATATCAACCAATGAGCGAACCCTTTGGTCGACCCTTCAATATCACCACTATCGGTGATATTTTTTAAAGAATATTCAACTTAATATTCTTTATTGTCACTTTTCTTAAAGTGACAATTCCATGTATCGGGGTGCCCCTAAACATCACCCCCCCTTAACTGATAGTCACTGTGTGACTATCGAAAATATGGCGGCCACTCATTGGTCACCATTGGGACAGGGAGCACTTGTTGGGTCAGTTCCGTTCATAACTTGACCTGACCTCGCATAGTTAACATGTCTATGCGGGGTGACGCAAGGCACACAGAGTCTGTGCCTGTGCCAGCTTCTGCGGCAGACGATTCGCCGTGTGCTGCTCGTTCTTCGCCTGCAGCAAGAGGTGCTGCAGGTGCACGCGGTACAACACCGCGTGCGCATGATGACCCCGACATTGAGGTCATCTACTCTGGCGAGTCAGACGGGTCTGACTCGGGCAATGGTTCAGAGGCGTCTCAATCACCGGCGACGCCTCGGTGTTCGCCTTGACCACTTCCGAACGAACGGACTCGTGAGTTGCAACACAGACAGTTCGGCAGTGATGATGAAGGCGATCAGAGTGGTGAGGAGTATTAATCCTTACCACCGCCCACTCGTGCTTCTTCGCACGAGCGAAATGACGATGGCGTGAGCCATCGTCATTCTGGGAGCCGTGGTACCGACAGAGGTACCACTTCGAAGCGTGATAAGCCGAAGCCGTGTCGTCTACCCCAACGGCTCATCAATAGCTTGTCTCACGAGACAAATTAACACCATCGAATACCTTTATTCAATGCGACCGAGCTTCATGGCTTAAATCCCAGCGCAAGAAACTTTCGCGCTGAAGAAGATTTTTATCTCGATGTCTTTCTTAGACATCGATGGTATAACGGCAACCAAAAGCGTGACAAAAACTCGCTTTTGGCTGCGTGGAATGCGTTCGTCCAAAACGTAAAGAATTTTGGACGAGAAGGGTGGCTTAAGAAACTTGAGGCGACACGCCTCAGGTTCGAAAAGCGAACGCCAACCGGTGCAAGGTACCGGTTGCATCGTTTATCAAGTGAGGTCGGCATTCTATGCCTCACTTGGGGAGACCCTTGTGCGAGTTGTGTTGACAACTTGCAACGTGCTCAGAGGAACGTGTATTCCCTAAGTTTGACGTGGGGAAGGGCACACATCTCGTCTGAGATGCGTGACGCGTTTGCAAACTTGCAATCCGTCTACAAGCGCCTACGGCGCGTGTTCATTAATAGGCACTCGGACCAATCGGATGAGTCTCGTCATACTGGCGGGCGAGACCTTCAACGTCCATCAGTAGCTGAGAGCGGGGCTCCCAGCTGTTCAAAGATAGTGGATATCCCCGTTACTGGACGAGGTAGCTTGTCCTTGATCCTGAATCGTCACGTTGATTCAATATACGCTCCACTAGAATGCGTTGATCACCGTGAGCATCCACCAAAGGATATGGTGGAGGAAGAAAGACCTCCTCCAGATGATTCGGTTCACCATCTCGACCCTTACGAGATGGATCGCGCAATCGATTAATTGCGCGATGACTTGAAGCACGAGCGCGACCGGCGCTACGCTTTGACCGATACCGTGCGGAAGAACCGCAAGGATCACGAGGCTGATCGGGCTAGGGATCGCGCCGATTATGCCACAGCGCAGCTTCAGGTCGAGCGGGATGTCCGCTCCCTATTCGGCGAGCTGGCGACAGCTCGCGGGGAGATATCTCGGTTGAGTTCCGAGCTATCATATCTACGCGACCAGACGGATCGTCTGGAGCGCGAACGCAAGAACTTGTTGGATGTTCTTGAACGTGGGGGCTATCTTCATCGGAAGAAGAAGGCTCGTACCGACAGTACGGTCTGAGTCGCCCCACGTAAAACGTAGGATGCGTGCGCATCTTACGTGGCAATTCGAGTGTGTATGCATTGCCCTTGCGATGCAACAATCGAAATGGCCCAATGTTCTTTGGCAGTAAATTACTACTGCCGACACTAGTTACTGCATGTCCAGGTAAGTTTACCGTAGACAGTAGCACTAGGTCATTAACCTTAAATGAAAGAACATTTGCTCTTCCATTCTTATCTGCGTTCCGTTTCTGGCGGTCCACCGCGTTTGCGATGGAGTCCTGAACGAAACGTACTACCGCCTCTCGAGTCAGCAGAAAGCTCTTTGCTGACTCTTTGTTTTGTCTTTCAGTGCGCTTCGTGCGCACTGCTATGAGATTGTGCTCTTCTTCAGCGAGGTTGTCTTCTTCCTCGCTGGAATAATCGTTGAAGATGATGAATATACCAGCATCGTCATCATCATCCGAATTAATAATAGCGTCATCGCTATTATTGAGATGATCTTCTTCATCGATGTCAATTTGATCGACATCGGCATCATACGTGACGACGTTAGCGTCGACACGTGATGAGCAAGAGCCAGAACGGTTTGTGCTCGAGCGAGTCCCTCCCCCCTTATCCAAGATTCACACTCTAGAAGGGCGGGCGCACGTGGATGGCGTAAGACATTCACGTAAAACGGTGTGTGCTGTGTGGAAGCATGCACCGAATTATTGATGGCGAATTCCACCATGGGTCGGAATTCGCTCCAACTCGGAAACGAGTGGACATATCCTCGGAGGATCTCTTCGAGGACACGGTTCGCACGTTCCGTCTGACCATCTGTTTCGGGATGGTCAGAAGTAGACATCTTCAATCGTGTTGTAAGATAACAGAACACGGTTTGCCAAAATGCCGCCCTGAACCGAGGGTCACGGTCGGATACGAGTTCACGGGGTAACCCGTGGAGTCTAACGACCGTGTCGAGAAAGACACGGGCACAACCTTGATCCTTGATCGACTCGGGTACAGCAGCAAGATGGACCATCTTGCTGAACCGATCAACGAACACAAGAATATCATTATTCTTGTGAGCGTCTTCGGGAAAACCGTAGACGAAGTCCATTGAAACGGTGTGCCAGCACCCTGTCGGAACAGGCAGAGGCTACAATGGCACACGGGATGAAAAACTAGGCTCCAACCGTTGACAGACTTCGCAAGCACGTATGTACTTGCGTACAAACTGATTCTGGCGTGGCCGGTAAAAGTCACGACTTACCGTGAATTAAGTCTTTTCTTTACCACGATGGCCGCCTGTTGGGGCATCGTGACACTCATACATGATGCGTAAACGCAAATAATGATGAGCGGGTACGACGACACGAGGTGTGTCGTCGGCAACAGCTGTACAGTACAGAAATCCGTTGCGTGTACTATACCGATCCGATGAGGATCGGTACAAAGCCGGTAAATCCCTCATGGATTTACTGGATAAATTCACCAGATGATCCATCAATCGCAGAAGATCCTTATCTTCTGCGTATGCCTTTCGTACGTCGTCAAGTAAAGGTTACGACGGTACACTGATGGACAGTGTCGCAACAGTGGGCGAGGCTTCACTGTTGACTCGGGACGTTGGCTCAAAGTCGGGCCGACGTGACAACGCATCAGCGACGACATTAAGTCGTCCTGGCTTGTGCTCCGCGTAGAAGTTATACTCCGCGAAGAAGGACATCCACTTCTCCATCATTTGCGAGAGGAGTGGACTGTTTACGGCCGTGCGTAGTGACGCATGGTCCGTATAGACGATGAACGGTGTATCTCTTGGGAGATAGACCAAAAACTTAGCCAGTGCATATTTCATGGCAAGGAGTTCCTTGTCGTGCACAGGGTAATTGCGCTCAGCTGCTTGCAGCTGACGCGACTGATAACAGATGCCGCGCTCCGCGCCATCTGCATCAAACTGCATTAACGCACAGCCGATTGCAAAATTGCTGGCGTCACAGACCACATGATATGGTCTGTCCTGATCTGCAATCGCCAAGATCGGCGATTGCATCAAGCTTTGCTTGATACCTTCAAATGAACGCTGACACTCAGCGTTCCATGACCACTTGACATTCTTCTTGAGCAAGCAAGAAAGATGAACAGTCATCTCGGCGTAGTTGCGCGAGTACTTGTGCAAGTACGCCGCTAAGTCAAGGAACTTCCGAAGTCCCTTGACATCGACTGGCACTGGCCAGTCGGTGATCACCTCGATCTTTTCGGGATCAGTGCGTACGCTGTGTTTACCCACGATGCACCCAAGAAGTGGTATTTCGCTAGCCGCGAATATACACTTCTTGAGGTTGGCGTACAACTTATGCTTGCGCATAAGTTGAAGAACCTGACGAACGTGAGTTCTGTGAACTTCAACGTCCGTCTTTCCGTCCATAGCCCGGCTATGGACGAACACATCGTCGAAGTAACTCGGTGCGAAGTCTCGCACCGGTATCAACAGATTTGTGACACATCTGTTGAATGTTGCAGGGGCCTTACTCAGCCCCTGTGGCATCACTAGCCACTCCCACAACATACCGCTGGGGGTACTCACTGCTGTGAACGGGATGTCCCATTCACGCATGAGAATCTGATAGAATCCGTCCATCATTCCTATGGACGAGAAGAAGGTAGTCTTTGACATACCATCTATGATTACGTCCTTTCTCGGTATCGGCGTCTGAGCCGGTACCGTTGCAGCATTCAACTTGTTGAACGCGTGCACTATCCGCCATCCTCCTGTGGCCTTTCGCACACAGAAGGTCGGAGAGCTGTGAGGGGATGTCGATTTCCTCATATGGCCCGCTGCTAAACGATCGCCAAAGAACTTGTCGATCGCTATCACTTGTTCACGAGGCAGTGGCCACTGCTTCATGACACAATACTTCGAGCCCGGTTGGAGCTCGATCTCGTGTCGAGTGTTTTTGTCCTTAGGCAACTCGCAAAGCACACATTCAGGTAATACATCCTTGAATTCGATCAAATCCTTATACAAAGGATTTGCCTGAAGCGACTTCCAGGATTGAGATTCATATCTCTCAATCCGAGTCTTCTCATCGATGACACTTTCGTCCATCGATGAACTGATGAGAACCCTCTCGGTCTCAGTAAACACCGTTGCCGATCGAATATCGGTAATGTACTCGTCCTCCGCGACGAGTACACAGATCTGCTTGACTTTGCCACTACGCAGATCACGCAAGAACCGTTTCGGTTCTGGCGTCGGAAATTGAGTTATATCCGAAGTTAACTTCGAAGGCGCAACCAGATCAAGTGTTTAATCATTTACACTTGATCCTTCATTAAATAAGACGTTCAACGTTTTGGATTCTTCCTTAGAGCTTCGTTCCACAGGTTGCTGAGGGCCTAATCCCTCAGCAAGTGACTCTCGACGAATTCCCTCCTCAAGTTAGTGGGGGTTTATTCCCTCGACGTCTTCTGAATGTGTCTGTGCAACCACAGTCAGGCACCGATCCTCTACGGTCGACCCTCCATCGACCTAGGATATCCGTGTTGCCGCTTGTGGGCAACCGAGTATCTCTTGCTAGGATGTCGCCTGCTAGGCGTGCATCCACATCCCGATCCAATCGACTTAAACGAGTGGTGGACCTTCGTCACCGCCTGTACTTCTGCACAGCCGCCGGGAGCTGGCTCCACAGTGTAGTGATCAACTACACTGAGATCTTGTGCGGTCGTGCGAACGACCGAACCGCAAGTGAGGTCATCGCACTCCCTCGCAGAACATCCACACGCTTGTGAACGCTCCAAGATGTTCATCAGATGGCCATCTGATGAACAAGCGGCAGTCATCTTCACGGATCGATGCTGCCAGCTCACCCTTGGCTCGTACTTTCTGAGCCAAGGTAATCCCAGGATGACATCGAATTTGTCATCCAGATCTAGTACGATGAGGTCATCATCGTACTGTTCGCCCTGTAACGTGTAGTGGATTCCTACTACACGTTTCTCAACGGTTATCGATGCGCCTGTTGCAAGGCGCACCGTCATTCTCGTGAGGGGGATGTCGCGCTCAACGAACTTGAGCCTACGACCCTCTAGTGACTGGCGTCGAACAACTATGTTCGACGCCCCACAGTCTACTAGGGCACGAAGCGACAAATCATTTGTCGCTTCCAACTTCAAGGTGATGAGCGAAACGTCATCACCAGGTGCAGAGACACACAATGATTGTGTATCTGGAGCAACTTTCGTCAAGAGATTTGCAAATTATCTTGAGGTTGCTGGATCAGTAGGGCGCTCCGCCCCTACTGACCCCGTCCATCTTTTGATGGTCCGTCTCGCTGTTGCTGCTTCACGACAGCGCTGGACCCACGCCCATTGCCCTTTCTGGCAAATGGTCGTCCATTTCGCTCAGTACTGTTTGGTACTGGGCGTGGAGCACTACACTCATATGCGTAGTGCCCTAACTTCTGACAGCGATTGCACTTCTGCAATCGCTTGTTGTTTCAAGAGCGAGGTCTCTCGCTCTCAACATAGCAGAGGTCCATTGGTTCTGGACCTCCGATCTCTTGTCGTCTCGGTGGACGATACGAGTTTGAGCTAGCATGAGCCTGTCTCATGCTAAAGTCTTCCTGTTCCGCGGCTGATATCGCTTCGTCTAGCGTATTCAGCTCAAGGCGGAACAGGTGGCTCCTGACGGGCTCTTCTGCGAGCCCTTGAATGAACACCGTAATCAACGTCTGTTCATGGACTGGGTTAGCAGTTATACTACTCGCGAGGAGTCGTATATGTTGAGCGTCAGCGTGCACATCACGCTTACCCTGCTTGAGTTTCAGGAGCTCTGAACGAGCCCTGAACTCAGCCCGTGGCGGCTCAAACGTTTGTTTGACCCGGGACTTGAAGTCATCTAGTGACCTAAACACATTTAGGTCTCTACTCTCGAGCCCCAGGGACCAAGTTTTGGCACGTCCTGCCAAGTGGGTTTGAGCAAATGTGAGTTTCATTTGATCATCTTCGACGCGACGAGCCCTTAAGATTCTGTCGAGTTCGACAAACCATAGTAACAGGGAGTCCTCCGGGACTCCACTGTACTTGGAGATGTCAACTTTCATGACTTCGGGACGACGCGCATACGCCGTCCCACCCACAGCAGCATGTAATTGCTGCTGTCTCAACAGCTCTGTCTGTTGAGCACCGAGTTCTCTCAACTGCTCGGCCTGTTGAGAGCCTTGCTGGTGAAGCAAGGCTACTTTCTCCATTTCGGCGGCAAGTTCATTTTGAATGAACTTGGCTATAGCGGCATATTGTTGGTCTCTGTCTAGAGACTCCAACATGGTGCTAATGGCGAGCTCGCCTACGGTAGAACTCATTCGTTCTACCGCACTCCATTCGATGTCACTCAAATGGGTAAACCCTTCACGCGCGGCGTGAAAGGTCTCTTCATCATCCAACATGTTCATGTTGGATGCTGTGGTCCTTTGGAAGGACTACAAAGTGCTACCAGGTGTAACGGGGCACACCCTTGCGTGAACTTAACGCAAGGGTTTTGGTGCGCCCGACAGACGTACACGAGGCAAACGAGGAAGCGTAGATAAGAAAAAGGTAAAAATGTTGTATTAATATAATTAAGTCTTCTGTTACTGTCTCTCTGTTTAACCTGACTTAATTATAATAATCTAACTGAGGGTATGGTGACGTCTCGTCCCCACTCATTGCGCGCGTCTTGCGGCGATTGGTGGGTTGATATCGTCAAGATATCAACCAATGAGCAGACCCTTTGGTCGACCCTTCAATATCACCACTATCGGTGATATTGTTCAAAGAATATTCAACTTCATATTCTTTATTGTCATTATCTCCCAAAAGACAATTTCCATGTAACGGGCTGCCCCGTTACAACTGCCTCCACTAGAACACCACCAGCATCAGATAATGGCACCACAAGAGGAGCAACACTTGACGATGTACGCAGGCCCGTTTGGAATGGGCCCTTCGCTTATTCTCGCGCGCGTTTCCAAAGGCATCTCGCCAGCTGCTTCAATCAATCCTTCAACAGTATTCTGCCAACCTTAATCGAGGCTTCAAAAGAAGACGATTTTATAGAGGAACGATGGTAGCTGGTTTCTATTTAATAAGTAAGCACCGGGCGCAAAAGGGCCAAAAATGTATATTTGCTTTGGTTGTTGCCTTAATTCCTGCCTAACTAACTGCCATTGTAAGAGTTACTTGCTATCGCCTCGCCTATCCCTAGCAATCAAGCAGTTTCTTATTCCATGTTGCAGTTAAGTATGATGTGGTTGACACTATTTAGCGTGTTTTTTATACTTGAGTTGAGTATAGTACTAGTTTTGGGACTTTTGTACATTTGTGGTACTGGTTTTGAGATTTACTCGTGAAAGGGACCTTAATTGTGACATATGGAGTGTGAGAGGTTTTACATAATCGAGTTTTAATATTCGACAGTGGTGAAAGTTTTGGGGGGGCAAATTGTCACAGAGGTTTTTTTTATAAGTTATATGGAGTCATCAGACAATTCAACAATATCGTGGCGCTAGCAAATCTTCTAGGCAGTCACAACAAGCCGGTGCCGTCGATACCGCCTTTGCCGCCCAGTCGAAAATCGAAGCGCCGAGTCGGATGCATCATCGACTCGTCCGAACGCACGAACACAATGGCGATGTAATCATCTTCACGTAGTGCATTATTACGTGAACCCGCGGCTTTTAACGCTACAGGCCGAGAGATCACCCAGCATGCCCATGCTTCTTTATTCCATGCCACCTCCTTGGCAGCTGCGCACTAGCGTGCTGCACACCGCAAGATTTTTTGGCGATGAGAGTGGGAGGAAAGGATCACGCCAAACTTTGCTACCCTTTCCCTGGATCAGTTAAACAATTCCTACTTAATCATCAATCGTGGTCACCAATGCGGCAATCGGTTATGGCGCGTGGCGTAAGCTCGACGCATAAAAATTATTAATATAATTCAAAATGATCATTGCGAATATCGCACACGCGGAGTCGACCGCGTCAGCGATCGATCTATGGAATCTGGCCTCTAAAATGTACGCTTTTGCCGTCCCCCTACTGCATCGGGCAACGATGCACTGAGATAGCCTAAACACATGACCCTGGCTTGGGCAGACCGGTTATAAACGTCTTTACCTCGCCATTTGCCTATTCTAAAGCCCACTTCTTGGTCCCTGCTCCAGGTCGCAATTCTTAGCTCATCATTTTCAGTCATTCTAGCACACTTCAACCTGTCAATAGACGCACCTAAATACATCTTGTTCTCCCCATGTTTAGGTGCCTGATTTTTTTCGCGATTATATAAGCAATTTCCATTTCGTGCGGTGCTCTATATTTGTCCAGAAGGGTGCTCGTATTGTTCATCACGCATTCATTGTTTCGCAATTAGTTGATATGTGCAGGACATTGTCTTACCTTTGGTGCTAACGTCACCCAACAAGCTCATCCAGAGGTATACCGTAGCTTGTTAAACGCCGAGGGCCTCGATAAGAATGAGTTTGATGTAAGCGACCTGTCAACAATAGAAAAAGCACTCGGCCAGGCGGACGTTTTTTTGTTGATGAGGCGTGATTTTTACGACCAGGTGTTCCCGTCAATGAGGGAAAAAGCAGTGTAGTGACCGTGCTGTGAACTCCAACTGTCTGGCTGGACGTTAACACTGCAGGAGTCCATGCACGACGCGCTGACGCCTGGTGTCCACCCAAATGCCTGCGGCCTCGATAAGAATGAGTTTGATGTAAGCGACCTGTCAACAATAGAAAAAGCACTCGGCCAGGTGGACGTTTTTTTGTTGATGAGGCGTGATTTTTACGACCAGGTGTTCCCGTCAATGAGGGAAAAAGCAGTGCAGTGACCGTGCTGTGAACTCCAACTGTCTGGCTGGACGTTAACACTGCAGGAGTCCATGCACGACGCGCTGACGCCTGGTGTCCACCCAAATGCCTGGGGCCTCGATAAGAATGAGTTTGATGTAAGAGACCCTGTCAACAATAGAAAAAGCATTCGGCCAGGCGGACGTTTTTTTGTTGATGAGGCGTGATTTTTACGACCAGGTGTTCCCGTCAATGAAGGAAGAGCAGTGTAGTGACCGTGCTGTGAACTTCAACTGTCCGGCTGGACGTTAACACTGCAGGAGTCCATGCACGACGCGCTGACGCCTGGTGTCCACCCAAATGCCTGGGGCCTCGATAAGAATGAGTTTGATGTAAGAGACCCTGTCAACAATAGAAAAAGCACTCGGCCAGGCGGACGTTTTTTTGTTGATGAGGCGTGATTTTTACGACCAGGTGTTCCCGTCAATGAGGGAAAAGCAGCGTAGTGACCGTGCTGTGAACTCCAACTGTCTGGCTGGACGTTAACACTGCAGGAGTTCATGCACGACGCGCTGACGCCTGGTGTCCACCCAAATGCCTGGGGCCTCGATAAGAATGAGTTTGATGTAAGAGACCCTGTCAACAATAGAAAAAGCACTCGGCCAGGCGGACGTGTTTTTGTTGATGAGGCGTGATTTTTACGACCAGGTGTTCCCGTCAATGAGGGAAAAGCAGTGTAGTGACCGTGCTGTGAACTCCAACTGTCTGGCTGGACGTTAACACTGCAGGAGTCCATGCACGACGCGCTGACGCCTGGTGTCCACCCATGTGACAAGGTCTGTAGGACTACCTCAAAAAAATCAGGTCTAGTTCTTATCGTAAGTGCCACAAGTGAAAGATACATACACAGTCATCGAAAAAAGCGACTTTGACGTTGCTCACTCTGCAATCTGCCGTCAGCAACCCACACAGTAATATGCGCAGTCGTTGTCTTTTGCTAGTGGCCTTCGGCACCCTTCTTGCAAGCTTGCCAACCGACGGCAAACTGGCAGGTTCTCCTGCGCGTAATGCGACTGTCACACGCATCGACGAGGCCGAGCCCATCCAGGACATTTCGCCTCCTCAGGCCCCATTGAACAACGCCAGGACCGTGTCAAGTGCTAACAGTCCATCAAGGTTGAAGGACACAGTGGTCGACGCGACTTCCCGCACAGAAATCAATCGCGAGGAGCGGATGGAGTGGACGATAGCGGAGAAGGCACTAGCGCCAATCGTGAATTTTATTCATGCGCTTGATCTCAAACTGAAACAATTGGGCTGGGATGCAGAGACTCTGGCCCGGACCAAGAGCTTTTGGGATCTCGCGACGAGTAAAGGAACCATGGACGTCAACGATTTCGCGCAGTTGGTGATCCAAAACGCTCGAATGCATTCAAGTGATTCGTACGTGTACGACGAAGAGGTGATCAAAGTCTTGCTATCGATGAAATCTCAGCAGGACGTGGCGAACCTGCTTGTCTCGCTTCATGGGATGAAGGGGTTCAAAGATCATGCAGTACGACTCCTCCGAGTGCAAGTCTTACAAAGTTTTGCCTTTAGAACCGACATGTCGAAAGTGTGGACCGAGCTAAAGCTGTCCCCTAAAGAAGTGTTTGAGCTTCTAGATTTGAAATCCGGTAAGTTGCCCGTTTCAGCTCAGTCCCTTGTAGTTGAGTGGTACAAATACGTTAAGGTTTGTCAAAAAGACGCCAAACTGTTTGCTCTGGATAACAAGGCAGCAGAAGACCTCTTGTTTCAAGGCTGGAATGTACCGGATGCGGAGAGAGATGAATTTATGGAGAAAATTGCGTATTTTGCTCGTGTTACCCGTTCGCCGCTTGTTGTCTACGGAGAAGGTATACAAGCGGGAAGCAAAAGATTGAAGGAAGAACAAGCACAGCTGGCGCAGATGGCGAAGACGGCGAAGAACGAGGAGTAGAGCTGTTCGACCTGAAAAGATGGTAGTGATAGTGAGTAAATGTATCCGTCAGACTTGTTTCGTCGCTATGAACATGGTAGGCTTAGAGTAGCATGGGCGTCGTGTGAACTAAGGACCTATGTAACCCCCACTTGGCAATAAAACATTTAATATATCTTTCATTTGAAAAGACTGTAGCAGGACGGCCGCTGCATTGTGATCCGGAGTCGTAGCTGACACAGCGATAGAAGGAAGTTTGCGCTTAAAAAAGTGTGTCACAGCCACGTTAATTCTTTCAATCGCTTCACGTGGCGTTGTAAGAAATGTTTTAGAACTGTAATGCATGATCACCACGCTGATCATTAATTGGGTGATTCAGAAATTGGGCTCGCCTTGATCAAGAAACATCAAGCTTGTACAACGTTGCTTTTAAATGCTTCGTTATTGACGCAGGCAATCATTCTTCAGCAATATGTGTCCGTACGGGCGAGTGTTGGCCGCGGTGTGAGCTTCTTTGGCCTGTTTGGCGATTTCGACACGACAATTGCATCGTTGTCAGCCGTGGTCACCTCATGCCTAGCAATTGTTACGCTCATGGACTGCAGCATGCTTTGCTGTCCATCACCACAGATAGGGCTATGGAGGTAAGCTATAGCAGCAAAAGCTGTCATAATAATGCTGTCATCGCTCTTGTGTGATGTGTAATGCGCGTACGGACGTAGTGTCGCAGCAGCTACTTTCCTGCTTTTGCCCTTCTGTCTCTGTGGCGCGATACTTTGGCTGCTGTCGTCAATTTGAGCGGCCGGCTCTGGTCATTCATAAAAGGGGTAAAGAATGACCGAAATAGAGAGGCTGATAGTAAACACCATGCAAGAGCAGTGGTCTCTAGCTTTGTGGGTTTGTCGTCTAGACTACAAGGACTTCGTAACGTTTTGGCAAACACAGCCGTATCCTAATGCACCGTACACTATAGTCATTTAGTATGCAGCGTTGGGTGCATGTCATCGCAAAATTGGTTAAGTGTGCGAACTCAACATGAGCCTCCGCCCTTCGTTTTATCATTCATTCGTAATTTGTGTTTATCGCACAATAAGACTTCAAGGACCCAGGCTCTTTGTAGCTAGACTTCGATAAGTTGAACGGATTATTCCTGCTGCATTAAGCTCCCATTTATCGCTTACACTGATTGACTCTTGATAGTTTACGGGCCCCCAGTGCCTCACCGACGATAACAATGAGCCTGTAGCCGACACGCTTTCGACCTTGTCATGTCGGTCATTTTCAAGTTTTTCTCGGTCAGTGGACCATCAGCATCGTCCAAAGGTACCCGTAGCATAATAGTGCAGTCCAAGACTGAGTTCTGCTCATACCAACAACTCTATTGGCACTCTAAGTCTCTTTTTACCACAATTTATACATACAATCCGAATAAGAAAGATTGTCTTATGTCGCAAGTATAGCGGAATTACAAAGCTACTTTAGTTAGATAAAGACTAAACACTCTACGAGCAACTTTGGTTAAAGAACCCGGCTCGGAGAGTCAACAAGCGCAGAGCTTACGGTCCCTGTTCCAGGGGACCAAACGATTTCGAAAATCACAGCACGAAGTGCTCTAAGAGTAGCTGCCTTAACAAGGCGTACGCTAGGCTCTTAACGATCTCAAAAACACGTGTCTTTAAGAGACCAAAAGGAGAACTGAACTCCATTTCTTCTTTTATCGAAAGAAGAACGTACTTAATTTGGACTCTAACGTTTTAATTAACATTCCCAAAAGATCACGTATTTCGGTGGCTGACACACGTCAGCCCCCAACAACTAATATGGTGTTCTACTTTCATTTTAATTGGACCCCGTCCCTTGTGTAAACCACACACGATGTGGCACCTGGTTACACCCCCCATTCAGACTGACGCTACCTCGAACCGTAATATAAAATTATTCATCGAAGATGACGGTGTAAGTGCTTGACCTCACGGTTGTTTAAACCTCACACCATGGCATCGCCACCCCATGAGTCTCGGACTCTTTAGTCTTATCTCGACCTCGAGTGGGAGGTGGACTATGGTAAATTTACCAATGCCCGCCACCAAGAAGGGAAACTGTCCAACCCATTTTTTCTTCAGGCAAAGCATCTTACAGCATCAAACCCCTTAGACGAACGTGGCAAACTTAACGCGCGCCCGGCGCAGCATCAAACACCCAGTATGAGCGATGTCATCATCACTATCCCGCTCGATGGGCGACTGTAGTTACAACTAGCAGAGAGCGCTCGGCGCAATTCGCAGCTTGCTGCAACCCGTAAAAGTCGCCGAGGATATGTGTTCACTTCATTTATTGTAAAACCGTATACGCCAAACGGCAGGCCGTTTGGCAACGTGGGCCATTGGCACTGGACCCAAATTTTCCAGAACGGGTTGCGAGTCAACAGGCACTTCGCGAGAAGTACCTGCAGCCATATTTGACTTATCAAACTCAATACAAGGCGAGACTTGACATGAAAGCACGGATTGCACTGGTTCAACCGATCAAGTGTATACTTATCCTCCTTTTCGCAAGCGAATGACACGAGGAAGAAGATAGTGCGTTTGTTCGCTATGTGTATTGAAAATACACCTCAGCAGAGTGGTAGCTTTAAGATTAAGTTCCGATGTGGCGGACGTTAGTCTAGATCGGAAGCTTTGGTATGACTACGCCAAGCTTAAGGCCAGAGGCCAATTGCAAACTCGCACCCGCTATGCTTCGGCTCTGCCGGCAGTTGTGAGTGTTTTAAGCGATGATAAATAGACCACCTGCTTTGACCACTATAGGTGCCAAGCGCTTTCTGTCTCAGAATGACCCATGTCGAAATCTTCAGAAACAGCTATGGCATATGGGTAATCCTGCCGAAGGGATACCTCAACTTCGAATACATTTTCAACTCCGGGGACCTTCGCCACAACACCAGATAATGTTTTAGACCCTGACGACGACGTCTTTTTAGGAGTCTCTCCACGTGGAAGTGTCTGTTCCCTTTCTCATCGATCAGCGTCGGTGGTGGTCAATAAACCGAAGGGAGAGATTGAGAAGCTGCGTCACGAAGTAAGCTGTCTCCGCGAGACCTTAGGTGTAAGACCCAGAGTGCACTTGACGAAACGTAAGCTCGTCTTCAGACGGTAGAGCTGGGCCAAAACCGGATGGAGGACCAGCTTGACACTCCTATTTAGATTTAGCAGCCGATAGCAAGGCCAAGTTACGCGGCGCAAGCGCCTCCAAGTTCACGTGGGACGGATACCGATACGGCTTAAGCAAGCCAACGTAGAACAGAAGGTATGTAGGCCGCTTGCGCGAAATGTTGAGCGTATACGCAAGTCCCTCATTAGCAACGAACGTGAATGGTCCGATAAAGTGCGGACGCAACTTTGTCTTGAGTACAGCGGATACAACATTCGCTAAGAAGGTTCTAAAATTGAGTAGAACTTGGTCTCCGACCTCAAAACGTTCAATACAATCTGTGAATTTGGCATCTGCTTGTTCCTTTTGTATGTATTCACTATCAGCCAGTGCGTCACGTACATGTCGTACGACATTTAATTGCGTTGCGAAAAACGCGCTTACCTGTTTTTGAACAGTAGCAGGGCTGATAATAGCAAGCCGATCGACAACTCCTCCTCCATTAACCCCTGAACCAAGAAGTGGTACCGTTAACAGAACGCGAGGGTGTGTCAGACCATTTACATATAACAGTGTGTAGCCGATGGGGGCATGCACGGCGTTGTTCAACGAAACCTCAACAAACCAAAGCATCGGCCTAACCGTTTCGGCATTTTGACGCAACCACTGCGGAATATGTCAATGATAATGCGATTCACGCACTCGGTTTGACTATCGGTCTGCGGATGATCAGCTTTGACATGTCTATTCGTGTAACGAGCACCTTAAATCTGGACCTTTAAAACTTCCCAACGAAGCTAGAATATCTATTCAAAAAAATTGCCAAAGGCAAACTGTGTTGTCTAAACACTTGAACGATCAACATCGTAGCTACACCTTCACCATCGATTGAGTTCGGCACCGTCGTTCAGTAAGCCATATTGCTCAAACGGTTAACAAAGACCACAATACCCGTATTCACATACGAATCCTTCGGCAAATCAAACAAGAAGTCCATGATGATGGACTCATAACACCCCTTGGGCACAGGCAAACTAGCCCGCGGTGCGGCCGCGTGAGGTGAGGGTTTCACCCGTTGACACGTTTCACACGTACGCACATATGTGCTCACCCGTTTGTATAGTTTGGGCCACCAATAGCATTAGCTAACTAAGCCATAGGTCTTTTCACGACCGAGATGACGACTAACCGCAGTGTCATGTGCCTCATTGAGTGTCCGATACTTCACTCCTTATCATATGAGACAACGATGTGAGGGGTATCCTCAACACCCGTGCTATAGCACAACAGGCCTTGATCGATCGAATATCGATGCAGCCTTGCCCGTAATCGTGCCGACAAATCTATGTCCGAGTCCTTAAACTCCTCTCTCCCTAGAGCACGTTGCAGAGCTACACAGAGCTCATCCTTGACATATGCCGTACGGATTAGGTCAGTGACCGACGACGACAGAGTCGTAACATGAGCAAGCTCATAGTCAGGCCTGCGTGACAACGCATCATCCAAAGCATTCTGCATGCCCGGCTTATACTTTACCTCGAAGCTGTACTCAGCAAAGAAAGAAAACCAACGAGCCATACTCTGGGAGAGGTGAGGTGACTGGGTCGCAGTGCGTAATGACGCATGATCTGTATAGATCACAAACGGCTTAGAGCCAAGAAGATGAACTCTGAGTTTGACGAGAGCATACTTCATTGCAAGTAGCTCTTTGTAATGAACATGATAATTCTTTTTTGTAGCCTTCAGATGTCGGGACTCAAACGAGATGACGCGTTCCCTTCCATCAAAATCTGTCTGTAACTGAGCGATAACTATGGCAAAGTCAGATGCGTCACAGAGGACATCAAAATATTGACCAGGTAAAGCCAAGATTGGCGCATGAAGGAGACTCTCCTTTACTGCTTGAAAAGCGTCATGCTCGGTGCTAGTCCAGCACCATTCCATATCCTTTTTAAGGAGATTGGATAATGGTCGATCCATATCTGCATAATTCGCACTGTACTTGTGTAAGTAATTGACAAGTCCAAGCCACTTACGTAAGTCCTTTTGGTTCTTTGGAACCGGCTGATCAAGTTTGGCTTTTTTCTTAGCGGCATCCGCTCTAAGTCCTCGCTTACCAATAAAGCACTCTAAAAATGGAATCTCTGTTGCATTAAAGATGCACTTAGACGCGTTGGCGTACAACTTATTCGTGCGCATGCATTCGAGCACCGCTCGTAAATGATCAATGTGATTGTCCACATCCGACCGACCGTTTGTAGCACGACTATGGACAAAGATATCATCAAAGTACGTCTGTGCATAACCTCTGTGAGGTCTGAACAATTGTGTCACAAGACGGTTGAATGTAGCCGGGGCATTTGATTACCTTTGCGGCATAACAAGACACTCCCAGAGCATACCGCTCGGAGTACTGACCGCTTTCAGCGGAATATCGCTCTCTCGCATAAGCAGCTGGTAATAACCATCGCCTAGGTCGAGCGCATTGTACATTGTACATCCCACCATATTGTTCTGAAGAACATCCTTCATCGGAATTGGTGTCTGAGCCGAGATGGTGGCCGAATAAAGCTTATCGTAGGCATGAACAATGTGCCACTTCCCATTGGGCTTTTTGATACAGAAGGTCAGTGTGGAATGGGGAGATTTGCTCTTACGTACCTTGCCCGCCCCGTGCTTTGCACGAAAGAAGTCGTCAATGAAGTCACACTGTTCTTTCGGAATAGGCCCTTGCCGAGTTACACAGTATTAAGTTCCAGGAACCAAGTCAATTAAAGACGTACACCTGTGTCGGGAGGTAAGGCGAACGGTGGGTTGTGACACACCACGTCCTAAAACTCTTTTAACAAAGGATAACGGATAAAGAGATTTCTCAAGGATCAAAGATCCACTACGGATATCCAGTGCCAAGCTTGTGTCCTTAAGTACAGACTCGTTCAACAACGAGGATGAGTTCAACTCAATATTAGGCCAAATGACCACTAACTCGGATAAATCTCCTACCTGTGATGCTTGGCTTAATCTGCCATCAGACATTACGTCTAGGTAAAAGAGAGTATTTAATGATAGAAGGGTCTCAAGACTGATGTTGCCATCAATATGGCCAGTTACTCCATGGACAAGTGTATATTGTGTAATATTACTATTATCACTTCGAGACTTCCTAGACGTTAAGCGCACAACGTTGTATTCGGACGCCGGGATTTCACCCGTATGAACGTTTATGCCTCTTATAAGCCAATACAATATTGCCCCTGTGGTTGCTAATTATCTTAGCACGCTATATACGATGATTGGTTAAACGTAATGTGGTGAAGAGGTACGTAACTCGAACACTTCACCCAGTGGATTTACACGTACCACTTCACGTGCATTATCTGGGCCTAGCCCTAATTATTTCGGCTTTTAGCCAACAATATTACCACTGACAATTAGTGAGGTGCCATCGCGGCCGCCCTCACTCAGTAAATTTTGCGTGTCACCCCACAAATATCAGAGAAATTCAATATTTGATAACTAGGCATTAGGCTAACACTGCTCGTAGCATGCAATGACTTGTTATTACAATGAGTATCACTCTACGGAGTACCAATCTCATCACATACATTGAAAGGACTCCGCTTAAGATTCGTGTCAACGACATTGAATTCCATTAATTCGAGCATACTAATGTCCAGCACGTCGCAATCCTCTGTCAATGGCTCGCGCCAATACAGCTTTTGCTGTTCAGCGAAGGTGGTTTTACGATTTTCCATAACATCACTAGAAAAAGTGAGCGTTGCGATCAGGTATTCGACCAATAATCAATACATGGCTCATGGCGTTCAAGCTAGGCCATACCTAGAATGAGACAATTTCTTGAGTCCAAATGGAGGAAACAAGTCAGCGTTTAATGCTGTCATGGTTAAAAACTTTACACATATATTCATTGGAGCTATAAGTACCGTGACGCGACTACCCGTCGCCAAACGAGCGGTAATTGAGTATACCTTATGCGCTTTAAGCCGCTTCAGCGTACCACCGATTTCTTTTAAGGGAACGAAGTCAATCATGTTTGCATGATGCTTCTGAATCATTTATAATTTTCTAATGATTTTTTTTGCCATTCACCGTCGCTTCAGTGACTAACAAGCCATGCTTGTATCCACGCTTTGCGCTGACAGGCGCAGAGCTCTTTGGGGCTAAGCCCTCTTTCTATACCTCGTAGAGAAGTAACATAACTTAGTTATACCCCAGTGGGGCACCCCGCGCCTACTGAATGTCGACGTTTCCCCGCGCCATACCAGACTTCTGGTTGGGGCCGGGCTTTCGGCACATAGGATCCTGGTGCTGCTTGCGCAAAGGACATATGGGAAGCAGGTTTTTAGTGCTTCCTCAAACGTAACAGCATCTCACTTTCCGTTGTTGCTTCGTAACCTAAAGCTCAGCTACACCTTCATCTTCAGCATGGCTGAGATTTATCGGTTGATGATTACATTAAGCCGAAGGTTTTGCCGAGGTTTACCTCGCAAAGCTAGGGTTCTACATATTCGAAGCAATTCTGTCCGACGTAAAGTTGTGCTTAGTATTTAGATCGATGCTCAAAGCCTCTTCATAAGTAGAAGGATGAACCCGAAAGACTTCGGTTATGGGCACGCAAGTGCGAAGCCCTTCCATGAAGACAGTCACATATACTGCCCCAGGGAGAGGGTCGGAATTCAATGCAGCCATCAGAGTTCTCAACGCTTACACATAGTCCATTAATTCATTCTTACACTGACGGGTAGCTAAGAAGCGTGAGAGCAAGCGATAAGCCTAGTTATGCGGCGATAAAACTTGCAACTGGTCTAGCTTAAGCGAATCTCATGTGGGAAACGCCAAGTCGACAGACGTGCCACACGTAAGGGCCCACTCTCTAGCTCTCTTATTGGGATTGAAGGTGGACAGCGAGACTCGCTGATACTCAAGTGGAATCATGCCAGATCTCATGGCCATCCCGATCTCACGGTGAAGAGATTAAAATTTTCTTATTTCTTCCCGGAGTAATGTTAAACGTCCCCCTAAGGGTACGAGGCTTAGCCTCTTCGTCTGGAATTGCCACAAATCTTGTTGGCATAGCCGATATTGATACTCTTAACATTTATCTTGTTTTACAAGAGCCATCTCATACTAAATGAATGTTTCGACACGTGCATTTAGCACATAGGGACCTTGCGCAAATAAAACTCCGCATAATCTGGTCCCACGGCCGCGGACAGCTCATCTAGCGCGACCTTTTGGACCACAGAGAGGGGTTTGAATTATTACAATCTTACAGAAAATCCATCGTAGAGACTCAGGCGTAGATTAACTACGAGTGCTACCAAGTGTAGAGGAACTACGCAATTACATAGGTCAGAGGAAGACTTCACGCTCTACGAGCAACTTTAGTTCAGAGAACCCGGCTCATATATTCAACAAGCGGAGAGAGCTTACGGTCCCTGTTCCAGGGGTCAAACGATTTCGAATATTACAGCACGAAGTGCTCTAAGAGTAGCTGCCTTTACAAGGCATACGCTAGGCTCTTAACGATCTCAAAAACACGTGTCTTTAAGAGACCAAAAGGAGAACTGAACTCTATTTCTTCTTTTATCGAAAGAAGAACGTACTTAATTTGGACTCTAACGTTTTAATTAACATTCCCAAAAGATCACGTATTTCGGTGGCTAACACACGTCAGCCCCCAACAACTAATATGGTGTTCTACTTTCATTTTAATGGGACCCCGTCCCTTGTGTAAGCCACACACGGTGTGGCACCCCATTTTAGCAAGGTTCTTTAATTTTCCACATCATTTAGTGCCGCCAAAGCTTTGAAATAATCCGTGAGTAACACATATTTAATACTATCAAATTTAGAAGACAGCAGTGTGAACACGAGCAAGGCGATGACAAATGAAAATGAGGGATAAAATAGGCGCAATCAAAAATGTTGCGTCATCAGCAGATCAAGATGCTGCGCCACATCGCAGTCTTCAATAAATGTAAATATATTATTATTCTTTCTTCCGGCTGTTTGATATTGAAAATGAGTGTCGCTGTAAGTACGAGCGCGTATCAAGCTTGCCAGACGGGCATGCAGACTGCGGCCGACGACTTTGTGTTCGTAAGTTGAATACATTGTCCGATATAATAAGCAACAATTGCTAATCGAGTGGACAGAAAAAGCCGCACGAGAAAATTAGATAGAGATATGAACAAGATAAACGAAAGAATTCTTTTACCACAATGCTCTGTACTACATTCATTCATCTAGCGATATCGCGAGCAAACAGGTTATGATCCCAAACACTTAATCAAACGACGACACCAGCGCGGCATAGGCGCCACCTGCACCGGCCACCAAAGGCCCGCGGCCGCGTCTTCTGCGCTCGTCTCTCCTACCGCTCACGCGAGGAGATCGGAGATGTACGTACTGGCAAAGGATCTCGAGATCCTAACCGAAATGAACATGCGCCTGCACAAGATGGAAGCGTCACAAGTTCGCATGGACAAAGACGAGCGCATGCGCGGCGCTGCCGAAAGCGAGTTGTATAGATTGATGAATGGCGCGGACTTCGCAGAGCGACTTTACGGCGGCGAGCTCGAGCTTGCGGACCTGCACAAGCAACGACGCGACGCGTACCAGCTTGGTTTAACGGTCCTCGGACGCGAGCGAAACCGACACCGCAGCAGCATGCTGACCCTTTCCGCAGCCACACGCTCCTTTGGTGAAGTCGATCTCA